>KV424515.1:0-27456 GCA_001632445.1 Peniophora sp. CONT | reverse complement strand
AGGATTCGGGGGACGCGGACCGTTCTGCTCCGAATACTATCCTATCATTCTAGTATATACTCCTACCTTGCGCTTGACGCGTCGCGTTAGAGAGATCGCGCGTGACCGCGTTTAATTTCCTCTCACGGGCCTGCGGCTGGCGATTTCGTTTGCCGCTGATCCGCTCTTACCGCCACAACACTCTAACGAGCACGCACTGAGTAATGACGAGCCGTGTATGACCTTGCTGGTAGCTCTGTATATGCAAACAAGTTATCACCTGTATGATATACTTAGCTGTGCTCCTCCGCGAAGCTGCCGTCGGCAATGGATGTCTCCACGCGGATCGCGCCTTATCGTAATATCATGTCGCTTTCGTTGAACACCGGAGCCCCTGAGGTCCCTGATCTGAGCAAGAGCACGCGACTGGGAAGGTGCGCTATCTATGTACTTATAAGCCCGACGGTACTGCTTCGGTCGACCTCTGTATCCTTCTACCACCATGGGTGCTACTTCTTCCAAGCCGCAAGCTCCCGCGATGAGCCCAGCCGTCAAGCGCGAGAGCGTTGACGAGAAGGTCGACTTGAAGGCTCAGGTGCCGCTGGCTGCACCTCTGTCTGCCGATGGCACCATCTCGCTATCGAGCATTGCAGACTGGGAGTCCGAGGCCCAGAGCTCCGCGAAGACACAGCTTGCCCGCACCATCTTCTCGCAGACCAACATCAACACCCTCCTGAAGCGCGAGGTCAAGATCGCAGACTACCACGTCTTCAACACTGAGCTTCCGTTCAAAACTGGCCCTATCACCAGCCAGAGGAGCAGCGGCCGGTGCTGGCTTTTCGCGACCACCAACGTCCTCCGGTACGACATCATGAAGAAGCTCAACCTCTCCGACTTCCAGTGCTCGCAGGTGTGTTGATTATTAGGTAGCCTCTATTGCTCGATCACTAATGTCCGGGTCGTAGAACTATCTCTTCTTCTGGGACAAGCTGAACAAGGCGAACTACTACCTGGAGCTCTCGATCCAGGAGGCTGATCGCCCGCTGGATGATCGTCTCATTAACCATCTCGCTGGTGACCTTATCAGCGACGGCGGCCAGTGGGATATGGTTGTGAACCTGCTCGAGGTACGCCCCGTAGCTGGTTTAATCCTCCCGGCAACTTATCCCCGTGCGTGCGTTCCTAGACCTACGGTGTTGTACCGCAGCCGGTATACCCGGAGTCCCTGCACTCGTCCCTCTCTGGACCCATCAATAGCCTGCTCAAGACGCGCCTGCGCGAGCACGCGCTTATCCTGCGCGAGCTCACGCAGTCCCTCCGCTCGCAGGGCGTCAGCGCCGCATCCGCGCAGGCAACCCTTCGTGCGAAGAAGGAGGAGCTCATTGCGGAGGTGTACAACGTCATGACCGCCACGCTCGGCGTGCCGCCTTTGCCGGACGCGACCTTCACGTGGGACTACTACGACAAGGATGGCAAGCCGCACACATGGGAGGGCACGCCCAAGCAGTTCTACAAGGTATGTGCGCTCGCAGGCTTATCGTACTGCACCCGCGCGAGCTGAGGCTAACACGCGTCATGCAGGACTTCACCAGCAAGACGTACCCTGTGGCGGAATCGTTCTCGCTTATCAACGACCCGCGCAACGAGTACAAGAAGCTCTACACCGTTGACAAGCTCGGCAACGTTTGGGGCGGCCGCCCCGTTCTTTGTATGCACAGCTTCCCACCTCCGTAGACCTCGCTTTAACCACCTTGCAGACGTTAACACTCAGATCGACGACCTTAAGAACGCAGTTGTTAAGTCGATCAAGGCTGGCATCCCCGTCTTCTTCGGCTGTGACGTCGGCCAGTCGTCCGACCGCAACCTCGGTATCATGGACGCCGACATCAACGCGTACGAGAACGCTTTCGACATTAGCCTTACGCTTTCCAAGGCCGACCGCATTCGCACCAACGAATCGGCCATGACGCACGCTATGGTCATCTCGGCCGTCCACCTAGACACCGCGGGCAAGCCCGTACGCTACAAGGTCGAGAACTCTTGGGGCGATGCCGTCGGCGACAAGGGCTACTTTGTCATGAGCGACAAGTGGTTCGAGGAGTATGTGTACCAGGTCGTCGTACCTAAGGCTCTTGCTACGAAGGAGCTCGTCAAGGTATTCGAGGGTGACGAGAGGATTGTTCTCCCCGCCTGGGACCCCATGGGCGCGCTTGCTTGATATGTTCCGAGACCTGGCTTCAGGGACTACTACTGTTGTACATTGTAGGATATATACACATACATAAGGATTCAAACCTCACGAACGTTAAGTACTGGGAAGGCAGCTAAAGCATCTGCCATCCCTCGGAAGGTTTCGATAGTATAGCGGCCATACTCTCCTCCGTTGCTCGCCACAGCACCTCTGCATTCTCCGCATCTCCAGCATCTTTGACGCGAGGCTGCGTTGGTCGTCCGAAAGGTTCAAGGTACTTTCCCTTGTAGGCGTCGTGCTGGGATTTCACTTTCGGGCTGGTCGCCGCGAATAGCGTCGTGTACGATGCCTTGTCGAGGGAGAATCCCGCGGACTTCACAGAGTTGTTGAGCCAGTTGGGCAGCTGGTCAGCTAGACCATCGGTAGGATGCAGCGCAAGTGCGGTGATGGGCACATCTTCTGCGTCTAGTACTTTCTGCAGTTGCTGCACCCATAGCAGATTCATATAGCGGGTCATACCTGGACATGTGTGCATCAGTCACAACCGTCATGATCATCCGTGGTAAGTTACCGAAGCGCGCTTGTCGGGCCGAGGCGCTGTCACCTCGTACTCCGCCATATTGATTCCATTCCTCCAAACTGCTCAACGTGCACTTTCTCGGTCTGTACGTGTGCGCCCGAGAAGATACCTGTTTGGGTGAGGATAAGTGCGCGAGTGAAAGACGTGATTGAGCTTCCAGACTCACAACCACGACGCGAACGTCAGAGTCTGACCGGCTTGCTGTCTCTTTGAGCACCGGCATGAGCGTCTCGGTGAGCACAGAGATCCCGAGGTGGCTACATCGGCGGTCAGGTTCAGCGTCTCCGACATGGAAAAGGCGGTGGCGACTGACTTTACTGCAAGGCTGAGCTCCACGCCTTCCTTCGACATCTCATAACAGTCAAGCGCGCGCCCTTCGTTATGTACTGTATCGCCGTCAGTTCATTCATCCCGCCGATGTCAAGAAAGATGTCAAAAATCAGAGCACTGACTGAGTACATCAAGACGGCTGACCCGCGCCATGAATGACTCGGCTGCCCGCTGCACGTCGTGCATGTTGCTCATGTCTACCTTCAAGTAGCGTACGCGCCCGCGCCCGTAGATATGAGGTAGATCATCCTCAAGCTGCTCTATTGCCGTTGCAGCTTCGCAGGGCGAGCGGCCGGCCATGTATACGGTTGCACCATGGGAAAGGAGCTGCTTCGTACATTCGTATCCAATGCCGGAGCTGTGCCACAGCAAAAAGGCGTCGGTTAGCATCCTGCGTCCTGGAGTAGCGATGACGTAGAATAGAATTTACCAGCCGCCCGTAATCATGAAGACCTTGCCAGTTTGGTCAGGGATATCTCTAGAGGGGTCGTAGTCGCAGTGCCGTGAAAACCAGCTCGCAACGAGGTCGGGCATGGTAGCTTAGAGATAGCGATATTAAGCGGCCGTACCGACTGAAGGTCTTATGTGTAAGGGGAGGCGGTATGCGGATCCGAGACTCTTCCCGTCGAAGCATATTTGAAGCAGTTCGGTTCATAGCGCCTCGGCCAGGCAGGGCGACATCTCAGTATGGCGTTAAGAGGGGCACTCGTGAGCTCTCCGATTGCCAGTGGATTGCGCCGACTAGCTTGGCTCCGCCCGAGGTAGATTCTGATTGAGTCAGCAATTGAATACGATGAAGGGTAGCAGCAACGCAACCATGTTCGGGCAGAAGAGCTTCGCAAGTCTACATCGTGGGTAAGCCTGCCACATCCTGCGACGACATGGGCAGCTCGCGAGCTTCGCGCAGGTTTGCCGGGGTTCGATTCGGAATTCGCCGACTTTCTTAACAGAGCACAGAGCAGAACAGACAGATCCGGTATAGACTGCAAGTTGTCGCTGCAGCTTCACGAAGGTGGGGTATGCCTCTCCATACGGTTAGACCGGCCCGTGCGTTTGCGAACCTGAAGGGCCACCACGCCGAGCCTCACCGAGCCTGCATTGATACGCCACTCAGGAGATAGCTATGCAACTGGAGCCGTAGAGCAACTTTTATCATCAAAGAAGCATATATTTGCCCCGTTCTAGCACTTACGCGCCAGATGCCAGCCCGTGAAGATGGTAGAGCGAAGACAACCTCCGCGCCGCGGCGGCGAAGCGTGGGGATCATGCACGTGACTTTACCCCGCATTCGGAAGACGCGTCGACGTCGCGTCGCGTCTTTTGCTCCCGTTCATCATCGTGGTGTCTGCCCAAACACTCCCGGCCGCGTCTGTCTCTGCTCGCCGCCATGCCTTCAAGCAAGCGTCAGAAAACCAATAAAGAGAATGGGACGGTTTCAACAGAGAAGTCCTCGAAAAAGCGCGCTGGACGCCTCAGCGTACTTCCATCTCTGCCGCTTGATATACTTTTCGAGGCGAGTCATCATGCTCGTGGAAACATACATTATGTATCTAATTACTCGAGAAGATATTTGGTCACTTACTTCCCGGCGATCTCATCCAGCTCACGCGCACCAACAAGAGCTTCAGGAGCGTTCTGCTGTCACGACAGTCAATAAGTGTTTGGCGGCAAGTCCTTCAGTACACTGTAGAAGATGGCCACCCGCCTTGTCCTGAGGGCATGTCTGAACCCGCTTGGGCTGCTCTTGTATGGGGAGGACCTTGGTGCAGCGTACGTCTGCCTGCCACCAGTGATGATAGTCTGCTGATTGGCTCGGTTTCTAGCACTGCGGTGCAAGGTCAGCTGCAAAAATCCTGTGGCATATCCGTCGTCGCCTTTGTAAGAAGTGTTGCGACCAGCAGTACGTACTCTCTCTATATTGTGTGCCATCGACTCAAATACGCAGCCTCGTCCCGCTTTGGAACCACACTTTTGAAGGTCGGCCCTGGTCTGAAATCTTACCATGCGATATAGGTCTGCCGTGTCACCACATTTTATTATATTGATAGACGCTCACGATACCTTAGCCCGTACGAAACGTAGCCTTAACGGAGACCAGTTACATGCATGGGAAGCGGACGAAACGGAACTCAATCTGGAGCTTGAGATTCAGCTCAAGGAGAACGCGTCCAAACCGATTAGGACTGTCATCCATCTCATCCTCGATGATAGAAAGAGTAATACGGCGGACAGGCTTGAGGTAAGTCGCGCTATTCTGCATACTATGTGAAGATAATCTTATCGCTTCGCAGCACGCGGTGAAGTGCCGCGATTTTGAAACCCTGCGAAAGCGGGATCGTCGTGATGAGATTCACGAGCAAAAATCCGCACGCTCGGACCTGTGAGTTGTCATCCAGTACTTGTGTGATAAAATCTGAGGGTCTTTCCTTGCGCACAGGATCAAGGCTCGCCTGCTCGAAGCTGGCCATGACGCTCGCGATGTCAATCACCATTTAATCTGCAACCATAAAGATGTCTACGTGGCCAAACCGCTTTCGGATCGAGGTTCGTCGCCCCTCGCAGAATCAGATGCGTACAAACCTGACGATGGAACAGTGTGGAAGAATTTGGCGCCCATCTTGACCGAGCTTGTTGAATCTGTGCGAGATAGACGGCTGGCTTATGAGAAACGCGAACGGTTGCTCCGACGGATCCAAGTCGTAGAGGATTGCATGCCTGAAATCTTCCCCCTAGTCGCTCCTTCGTCGATCTCTTTCCTGCCTTCTGGTCTCAATATCATGCAGGTGCATGGACTAGCCGAGCTGCTATCTGAGGACGAGGAACCATCCGATGAGCTTCGCAAGTCTATCCTAGACCGGTTGCCTACTGTCCTACCCGAGTTCCAACTCTGGATCAGCACTCGCGCACAAGATATCTCCGAATGCCTGGACGTGTCCTGGCCCACTGCATCTTTTGACAGCTCTCTGGAGCCAAAGGCCGTATCCGACGATAGACTCAACTGCACGAGTACGACGGCCGCCCTTGATCTTGCTGTCTATGTCTTCAAGTGCTCCAAATCATCCGAAGATCGTCTCATCGGGCTGTGGTTATTCGGCATGGACGCCCTTGCCCATGCACCCTGCTGGGCGTGTAAAGTCGAGCCTGACCTGACTCCGGATCCTAAGGGTCACGCCATTGTGCTCAAGATTTTGGAATTCCATCACCTCGAGCCTTCTCGCACTCGCCCTGTCGACCTTGAAATATTGGCCGGTCGATACACCTGCGATGGGTGTCCTACTGTGAAGAGGGGCGCTCACGTATTGTATAACTGGCGCACCGCGGTCCGTACATCTGTGTATGTCGCCTGTACCTTCCTTATTCATTATCACAGGTCTGGAGCCACCATGACAACCAGCATTGTGACGCATCCCGACTCAGGCTCCTGACGACCTTTGAGGACCGTTTCATCGACGCTTATTCCAGTCGACGATCTTGGAGGTATGCGGGGTCTGAGCTTGGTAAATCGCTCGCATGGGGTTGCAATTATTGCTATCTTCCCTGGACGTCTCTCTCTGATGTGCAAGAACACCTTCTCAATGTGTAAGACGCTCCAGAATAACATGCGGTACAAACTGACGGATGTTCTTCAGACACAATGTGGAGAGCGCGGCGGAGGATCGAGACTACATATTCAATCGTAAGATTACACGATCGATGGACGATCTCCCTATCCCCGAGTTGCCGAAGTTCGTCGCCGGCAACACTACGTTGGACGTTGTTGAGGCTGAGGCTACGTCGTTGTCCGCGCCAGTCTCGTAATCATTCTCTCTGACATACAAATTCTTGGAACATTCTTGGACTCTCGACTCCGTACTATAGAAAAGAATCGTGTTCTGCCGTCGACTCGCTTTCGCCACCCTTTGCTCTCCCCTGCACAATCGCCTCTGAACACCCCTGATGTATTAAACCGCCCTGAGCTTCGTATCTGCATGTAACATCACCTGAACGTTCATGGTCTCATTGTACTTGTTGTACCTCCTCGTAGCACGTTTCGTATCGTCATCGCAGTATTCTCTGTAGCATCATTTGTCCTCTGTATTTTATCGACAATGGAGCGCCAACTTTCGCGTCTCTTTACGTCTACCACACCTGATATGTCTGATAGACGCACATAAGTACGGAGAGCCTCTCAAAGCTTTGGCGTACGGCAGTAATAAGTCTTGTAGTTACTGTAGAGACATACATAGCACAGCTAAAAACGCGATGCGACAAGAAAAAACGCTGCAAGAAAGCGGGAAAGCTACGAGAGCGGGATAAGGACAGCTCGTGAAATCGCAAGGGCATCATGTGGGTCGTTCAAGAGTTCTTCTACTTCATTATCATCCGCGCGTAGCCGCCCTTGTACGAGGCGCGCGCGCCTTCGTCTGCGTATCGCGCTCGGGCTCACTCTGCCCGCCGACATCGGCTTTACGCACCGCCGTGCGTCGCGTCGTCGTACGAGCAGGCGGAGGCGGTGGCGGAGGAGTAGGCTCTTCTTCATCTTCCTCCTTCACGCGATCAGGCGTGTTCTCCTTCTCGGGTGCAGCCTTCCGCGCAGCTGTCTTCCGCGTTGGCGCTGCGGCAGGCTTGCGTGCTGCAGCCCGCGCGGGCGTACGTCTCGTGCGGGGCTTGTCATCGTCGCCGTCTTGCTCCGAGGAACCGGTGGCGTGGCGTTGGCGTACCCGCGAGGCGACAGGCGCAGGTTCATCGTCTTCGTCGCTGGAACCGTCAAGAGGATCGGGGGTCTCGGATGGCGACTTCTTGCTGCGTGTAGACGCCGCTGCCGTCGAGCGGGCGGGCGGGGCGGCTTTGGTAGTGCGTGTGCTGGGCTTCTTCGCAGGTGCCTTGGCAGCGACAGGAGCAGCATCATCGTCCGTCTCCGTAGCCTTGCGGCTGCGCGGTACACGCTCGACGACCTTAGCGGGCTTCACTGCAGACCGGGCGACCTGCTGGCTTCCGCTCGCCTTCGCACCTGTTGCCTTCGGTTCAGTGGCAGTACGTGCCCTCGTACGTGTCGGTGCCGGCTCTGAAGACTCGCCCTGAAGCTCATCGTTCGGTGTGGAGCGTCCCGACCCCGGGCGCACAACGATGCGCGAAGTGCTCGCCGTCTTGCGTACTGGCGCCGTCTTCGCTGCCGGCCTCGCGATAGTGGGCATAGTCTCCGACTTCTTCAAGCGAGCAGTGCGGGCAGGCGCACGTACAGGTGCGGGCGCAGGCTCAGGCTCTGCCTCAGATTCCGAGTCGTGCTCATCGGCAGCGGCGGCCCGGGCCTCCTCATCGTCCGAGCTTGGGATGATATCTTCGCGCTCGCTGGCGCGGCGGCTTACGGAAGGTCGAGAGAACATCTCCTGCATACCATCGAGCGCCGGCGTTCCCGCATTGCGCACTCGCGCATCCGCGTCAGCGCGGCGGTGAAGGTCGCGCACACCCGAAATGCGTGGTGTTGCCGGAGCGCGAGCGAAAACGTGTCGTAGCTCAATCTCCGGCGTCGCCTCGCGCGCGGTTGACGGGCCAGCTTCGGGGACGTCCTCGACGGTCGCGTCGTCCTCATCTTCGTCGGTGTCCGCATGTTCGGCCTTATTCTGGTCCTTCTCAGCCAGGGCTCGCAGACGCGCATCGTCCTCTTCGGAGCGCATGCTCTTGCGGCGCTTCATATCGCCGATAGTCATCTTCAAGCGCTGTAACATCTCATCGGGCTCTTCCTCCTCAGCCTCGATTACGGGTTCTTGGGCGCCTCGCGAAGCACCCCAGGCGCGTGAGGGCGACATGAACTCGTCGAAGGGAGTAAGGCCTGGCGGGGCAGCTGGAGGTGGGGTGGCTGGAACCCGCTGTGGTGAGATAGGGACACCGAAATTGGGCGCCGCAATGCGAGCGGGCTCGCTGGCTGATGGGAATACACCACCTGCTTTGGCGGGTGAACGAGTGCCAGGGACACCATTCTTGGCCCAGAAGGCATCTGGAGCGGCAAGGGACTGTCGGCGACGATCTTGGATAGCCTATCGAACGATGAGTGCCAGGCAAAGGGATAAAGCAAGTAGTATCTTACCTGTCGCTCTTCGGCACTTACACGACGCGGGCTCGTTTGAGAAAGAGCGCGGTCGTCCACACCCTTCCAAGCGAGGGGTTGACTGGGTTTCAAGGGGCTCCGCGAGAGTCCACCGGCCAGCGATACCCTGCCAGAACCGCGAACGCGGTCTGCCAGGCTGAGGCTTTCTCGAGAAGGCCTCGGTGAACGATAGGGAGAACCGAACTCATTTGCAGGCCGTTCAAGCGCAGCACGTTGCGAGGCGGAGACAATGTCGGATACCAACGGCGCTGAGGTCTGTACCTCTTCTTGATTATGGTTGGCTGTTTCCTGGTCGTCCTCCTGCACATAGTCGACAACATCAGCAGACGAAGGGATATCTCAATACTCAGACTAACCGGTTCAGGTTCCTTCTCGGGCGATAAAGACCGGGATAGCGCGCGTAGACCGTTACGCACGGCCTCTACGCCGCGACGTAAGCTGAACAGGCCGGTTGAGCGCCCGCGCTCATCTCCGTCCTCCTCTCCCTCCTCTCCCTCGTCTACATCCATGTCTTCTTCCTCATCGTCGTCCTCATCGACGCCATGAGGCTGCACGTCATCTTCCTGCTCGACAGGGCCCTCCTCGATGATCATTTCCACCGCATCGACTTCTTGCTCCTCCTCCTCTTCGCGCGCAATCTCGCGGAGAGCGACCTTCTGGGCCGAGCGGATGAGTACTGCACGGTGCAGCGAGTTGCGAGGCGGTCGGCGACGCGGTGTGGTGAACTGCTGCTGTTGACGTGGTACCAGCGGCGCAGTGGCTCGCACCGGAGTCTGTGCGACGGGCTCTTGCCGAGGAACGTCCTCGATAATGACGAGGTCCTGGTCGTCCTCCATAACGCGAGGATGGTTACTCTCGACGAGTACAATTGGCGGATCCTCCTCCTCGTCGTCATATTGCGCCGCTTTCTTCAATGGGGACCTGCGGAGGGGAGACTGCAGAATACGCAAGTTGACTTTTGGGTCGGGGTCGGGCCGTGGGGAAAACACCTCGGTACTCTGGATCATAGAGAAGCGCGTTCGGCGTCGAGAAGGGTTCGCATTGGGGGTGTTGATTTGAGCGGCAAGAGCGGCGCGGTATGGCTTTGGCGGATATTCGAACCGGAAGCGCTTCTTGCTGATCTCGAGCACCGTGTTGTTCGTCAGCGGCACGGCGGTCTCGCCAGAGGAAGTCGAGGGGAATATGGTACAGCCGTCAACTTGCACACCATGGCCACCGTAAATCAGGAGAAAGCCCTATCGAATAATGTCATTAGTATGTGCAATACTTGACTTTACTCCGGGCGCGATGTATGCAACAAGTCCCTCCGCATCAAGACTATTGCGCTGGCTTTCAAAATGACTGAAATGCGTCCACACACCTTGCGCTCTTTGAATATGAGTTTCGCGTGTTGTTGACTGACAGCAGGGTAGTACAGCCGAATGTTGCAGTCCGAAGCCTTGCCGAAGGTGAGGGTCTCGTCGTCGATAGGGTAGCTAGCCACGATGCTATCGTCGTTCTTCTTTAGAAAGCGCAATACGCCATAAGTCCCATAGTCGGAGTTCATCGTTTGCAGTCGTCGGTAGTCTTGAGGTCGCGCGAAACGCGCTTTAACGTCGTCGTGGTGGCGGAGAAGCTTGAGCTCGGAACGCGCCGCCTGAGTTGAACCACAGGCACACGTGAGCGCGATTTTACCACGGCTTGTCCTTGCCTTCGCCCGCCATCATGTCGCTACCGACGTTCCTGGCACCAGCGCCTGCTTCTTCTGCATCGCTGGCGGAGAGTGACACACCGATTGACTGTATAATCAAACACTCGCGCCCGCTCGGATCCTCACCATGCCTATGGTGGCCTCCAACCAACGGAGCGACAAAACCTAATACAGTCCTGATCTTCGTTCCCGGCAATCCTGGCTTAGTTACCTTTTACCCTCCCTTTTTATCTGCCATACACTCTACCGAATCATCGAACTCCCTCGCCATCGTGGCACACGGACATCTCGGCTCTGATCCAGGCTCCTCGGAATGGCCTGACGCCTCTCAGATTGGGTTGACGGCCCAGATCGCTGCACTGCTTGAACTAGTAGACGCTCTTCAGCACGAGTATGGCTCTGAGGTGAAAACTGTGCTTGCGGCGCATAGTATGGGCGCATGGCTCTCGGCACAGGTGTTGAAGGAACGTCCACAAGCCATATCCAGTATGCTCTTACTATTTCCCACCATCAGTAACATCGCGCAAACACCGAATGGCAAGAAGCTGTCCGTAAGTTGCTGTATACTCGGGGACGCAACACATATCTGACTGAAGGATAGTGGCTGTTTAAAAGCCCTTTCCCGTCGGCCGTTGCTCACTTATCGCGCCTCTCATTCATCATCCCGCAACGCGTACTGGGTGCTATGTTCTCGGACTATCCGCCAGCACAACTTGATGTCCTTCGCTCACTCATATCCTCTCCGGCATCCGTGTACACTTCCCTGGCTCTGGCTCACGACGAGATGAAGACCATCTGCGACTTGGATATTCAACTTCTGCGCGAGCATGCAGAGAAGCTCCACCTATACTTCGCTGAAGAAGATGGGTGGGTTGGGAACGAGCGTGACAAGATCATCGAGACCTTGAAGGACTTGCACGGTTCCGATGGGCCGGCTGTCAAGATTGTGCATGGGCATCGAGATATACCTCACGCATTCTGCATCAGTGAGCATCATCACCAATCCAGGCAAAATGCATGGCTAATCAATCTCAAGATCATGGCGAAGCTGTTGCGCTGCAATGTATTGCATGGCTCCGAGCTGGGAACTTCCTGTAACACTACTCCTACATATTCACCCTACATCCGAGACTCACGAGTACATGTTTGTCTACGTGCCCTTGGGGAAATCAGTGCTCTTCGTCACCTCCTCCCAGTCCGCCAATCGCTTCAGTGTGTCATCGGCAAATGCCTTGACGTACTCATGGTAGTCCGTTCCAAGACCGATGGTAACGGGCAGCTCCTTGCCCTTCGCGGCGCCGTCTCCATGAACGAGCTCCACGAGTAACTGAGCCGCCTTGACGGGGTCACCGGCTTGTTTGCCGCTGGCCGCTATATCTTCATTCAGCCACTGCTCGTTCTGCTTAGGTAGAGTGGTACGTACCTTGCAGGAAATCGTTGATGGGGCCCATGATGGGCTGATAAACTGGGATACGCGCTTCATATTCAGAGCGCGCGCCAGGTTGCAGAAGCGCGGTGCGGAAGTACCCAGGCTCGATGTTGAGCACCTTGATACCGAACGGCGCGACCTCCCCAGCGAGCGAGTCAGCGAGAGCACGGATGGCGTGCTTGCTCGCAGTGTACAACCCAAGACCGGCGCCACCGCTGGAAGATGCCGATGAGTCAAGTCACAATGGAATGATGTTGATAGGTACTCACGACCAGCCAGCCATGGAGCCAATGAATACGACAGAGCCTGACTTACGCTCGCGGAGGTGTGGGAGGAACGCGCGCGTGACGTTAAGAGCGCCGAAGACGTTGGTATTGAATTGCGCCACTGATTCTTCTGGCCTATACAGTAACCACCGGTATCAGCGCCAAATCGGGCCATGGACGGAAACATTCGACACGCACGTCCTCTCTTCGATAGAGCCAAAATCGACGTAACCAGCGTTATTCACAACCACGTCAACCTTGCCATGGATCGCAATCGCCTTGTCGGCGATGGCCTTCAGATCGGGGAGAGGGGCCGTCACATCGAGCTCGAGCACGTCCGCGCCTTGCGCCTTGAGCTCCTCGAGCTTTGCGATGGAGCGTCCGCGAGCGGTGGCGATGACCTTGTCGCCACGATTGAGAGCTGCGACGGCAAAGTCACGGCCGAGGCCGGAGGAGGTGCCAGTGATGAGCCAGACGAGAGAAGAAGACATTATGAGACGATTGATCTTGTAGATGGGCTGGGTTGTGGAATGTGTGATTTGGTCGATCGGACCTTTATAACCCTTTCAGTGGACACTGTAGCCTCGGCATCAGGGTCAGGGAATTCACTCCCCGTTCATGACGACTCGCCGCGGCTCACGGCGGTCAGTCACGCCCGTTGGACAGCCGACGAGCGCTGATTGAGCTACCGAGTACTAGAGCCAGCAGAAGTGATTCGTCATTCGGCAGAGAGCTGGGTAGAAGGAGGTGGGCTTCAAGTGGATATTGCATAGCGCACGAAGGACGGCGTGTAGTGGGAGACTCCAGAGGCGTGGATCGGACACGGCTGCTCTGAAATCGGCCGTGAGTGATAAGTGCCACAGTTGACATTGATATACTATTGAAGATGAGCGCCAAAGAGCATGATCACGGTTCCGAGGACATCGCTGCTTTGTTCCTTCCTACCACGACCGTCTCAACCCTTCGGGCTTGTAGAGATGTTTAGGGGTCCTGAGTTCCACCGTGGGAACAGTCGCATAATCCTGCCAAGTGAACGGGCGGCAACAGTGGGCGGCCTGACCCACTGCAGCCACCGACGAGGCAACATCCCCACGTGTTCTTCACCATTTTGACAGTATAGTGAAGATGGGTGGACATAGCCATCATGGCATCTGTGATGGACTTAGGCATGCGCATCGACGAGTGACCTTGGTAGCGTGCGCGGCGGTGCCCGGAACAACAACGACGTTCGGAGTATAAGCTCCTGTCGAGTGCTACCCTTCTCCCGTCCCCTCACCATGCTCGAGAGCCTCTTTGGTATATCCTATAACCCATCCAGAGATGTCCCCAACCAGACTGGAAAGGTCTTCTTCATAACTGGTGCATATTCGGGCATAGGCTATGCGACGACAAAGGAACTCGCTAGACACGGCGCAAAGGTGTATCTCGCTTGCCGCACGGAGGACCGCGCTCTAGCGGCTATAACAAAGCTCGAGGAGGAGGTACCGGACATCAAAGGGAAGGATAGGCTTCATTTCATCCAGGTGGACATGAGCAACATGCGGTCGGTGAAGCGCGCGGCAGAAGAGTTCATTCAGAAGGAGAGGAGGCTAGACGTTCTTCGTGCGTTTGTATACTCCTCGAGTGACTTTCTGTTGGCTCATGGGCATTACTCAGTTCATAATGCTGGTCGCTTGACCAGTGCGTACGAGATGTCGGAAGAAGGCGTGGAGCTTACCATGGCTGTCAAGTGCGTCACCCACGCCGTTCCTAACGAACACGATTCCAATGCCAACTTTAGCTACCTGAGTGTCTTTGTTCTGACACAGTCGCTCTTGCCACTTCTGAAAGCCACGGCTGCAGAGCCTGATGCTGACGTCCGCGTCGCTGTGGTGCGCATCGACACTCAACCTTTCTTGGACGAACAACTTATTTTGCGCAGGTCTCTTCTATGGCGCATCGGTTTGGTCCTGCAAGGTTGAAGCTCGACTCTTTAGAGGCTTGGAACGACTACGCGGGAAATAGGTCTGAATCGTACAAAGCCAAGTGTGACCGATATGGTATGTGCGCTACGTGCTCGTTGACTAGACATATGTTAACGGCTGGCACAGGCGCTTCTAAACGTATGGAGATCATGTGGGCTTTTTATCTGCAGAAGCTCCTGGATGAAGAGAACGTCCCAATCACGGTTATATCACTGCATCCTGGTGTGATCGGCACAGGTGCGTCTTGCAAAGTCTCTCCTTTCGTTGTCCCGTTGACACCTTTCCAGACGGCTTACAGCACAACTCTCCGTTCTGGGCATATTGGTTCATGAAGTACTTCGGCGTGACCGAGGAGCAAGGGGCATTCACCAGTCTCTTTGCTACCACCAGCTCCACCTTAAAGTCGCAGCGCAATAAGTACAAGGGCAAGTACCTCGAACCGTTCGGCAAGATTACTACTCCTGCCGCTGTCGACGCCCACGACGAGAAGAGCTCCAAGCTCTTGTACGATACATCCGTCAAGGTCGCGGAGCAGGTGCTGTCGAGATCGGCGGGAACTTCATGATATGTTTTCTCTCGTCACAGTTGTGCTCCATAACTGGATGTACTATGAATCATGGTGGTACAGCTTATGCTCTTTTCGCCCAGGTCTTGGCGACCGACTAGTCGTACCAATCGGGCTTGTGCACTTTTATCTGACTAGGCCCTGGTTTATTCTTGAAATCTCAGGGATGTGATGAATATCTCTTTCTAAACGGCTACACAGCCGTATCCGGCGTTAACGGGAAGTATTCCAGCGTCGAACGGCTATAAGCTGACCGGCGGTCCCTTTGTACCTGAATTCGGAGATACTCCCGGTGGTATATATCTGAAGCTCGCTTTGCCAATGCCAAAAGTGCATCAGTCGTCGCCATGTTCAACCTCTTCGGCCCGTCCTACAGTCCGGATCGTGACATACCTGATCAGACTGGCAAAGTCTTCCTCATCACTGGAGCGAAGTACGCCTTTTAAAGTGTCGTTCACGTATGAGGTTCATCCAACTTCGGCAGCGCAGGATTAGGATATCAGATAACGAAGCAACTCGCGGCCAAGGGCGCCACGGTTTACCTCGCCTGTCGTTCAGAAGAAAGGGCGTCCGCCGCCATTGACAATCTCGAAGACGAAGTCCCGAGCATCGCGGGACAGAATAAGCTACAGTTCTTGCAGGTCGACATGAGCGACGTGCGCTCGGTAAGACGTGCCGCGGATGAGTTTGTGAAGCGCGAAACACGTCTAGATGTCCTTTGTGTGTATGCTCTTGTATCACGGTTGAACTCGCTTGCTCATGAATGTCTCCAGTACATAATGCCGGACGCCTTATTGACGCCTACGAACTTTCGAAAGATGGCGTTGAGCTCTGCGTCGCTGTCAAGTGCGTATACTTCTCCGGCAAACCTCCCCGTCCGAGTGGTTCTGACGAAGTCGCAGTCACTTGGGAGTCTTCGTGCTTACCCAAGCTCTACTTCCGCTTCTGAAGGCAACAGCTGCCCGTCCAAACACAGACGTGCGTGTAATAGTGGTAAGCAGAGCTTCTGAAATATGCACTGGTAGTTTCTTTGTCTCATCATTCCCAAGACGTCGTCTAGTGGGCACGCGCAGGCCCCTAGGAACGCGAAAATGGATAGCCTCAAAGCCTGGAATGATCACAGCGGCATCAGGAGCGAAGGATTTATAGGCAGAGCGCAAAGATATGGTAATCCGTGTTAACGTGGTCTCCAATCTGGTCTGAGTAATAACCTCTTGACAGGTACGTCTAAATTGATGAACATCATGTGGGCCATGTACCTTCAGAACTTGCTCGACGAAGAGAACGTCCCGATCACAGTTCTTGCGCTTGATCCCGGGATGATACTCACAGGTAAGCATGTACACTATCCTCCCGATCAATGCTTGTCCTGACGCTTGTAATAGGCGGAGCGGTTGCAACATCGCCATGGTACATCTACTGGTTAATTAGGCTTTGGGGTGTGACAGAGGAGCAGGGCGCATACACTTCACTGTTCTGCGCGACAAGTGAGGTTGTCAAGAGCAAACGACATGCATATAAGGGACAGTATGTCAAACCGAACGGGGTTTTAGGTGGCCCGTACCACAGGGATGCACGCGACGAGGCCAGATCGAGGATTCTCTGGGATGCTTCCGTACACATTGCGGATGAGATACTTTCACGAGATACTGCACCTGTTTAGTCTAGCGCCTCTGTTCGAACCATGCTTGATGCAATTTTGTTAGCTGCATCGTATCACCGGGATGCTTTGCGACGGGACGAAAGTTGAGTAGATATCAAGGCGAATATGCTCGAGGAAATGTAAGTGTTCACTACATGAAATTGATCACTTCGTCATTGGAACTGGAAATGCAGAACGCAGAACGTGGTTAACTGTAGACGCGTATGGGCTCATGGATACTATTTAAGTCACATGAGCGCGTTCACATCGAAATGATCTATTTCAAGCTTGACCGCTTGAACCGCCGGTTGCCAACTGCAGTCTACTGCAGTCTGCATACCTTGTCTGTATGGGCGGGCCCAGAAGCCTGTGGCTTTGTCTACTCGCAGCAGCCTCGCGGGTCTCGGGTTGGCGAATACAATAACTGCCCCTCTCGAGAACAAAGTGACCGACTGACACGGAATCGCGGTTGCTGTGCAAAGCGTTGATCCTTGTACTCTCTCGTTGTCTCCGATCAGAGAAAGGTTCGTATACACCACAGGGCCGTGTTGGGCTCTTACGCACAGCATACGTGTGCGCGTGGGGTATATTTACCTGGGCGCCTGCTTCACGGCCCCTTTGGATCCCGTCAGGCCTCCCACCCGCATTTAACTCTTCTCTTCCCTCTTTCACTACCCTTTTTTTCTATCCCAAGCGCAGGCGCTTTTTATTAGTGATGTCTGCACGACCCGCAACGCTCACCATCCCTCCTCCCATCCCGCACGACCAAGCTCCGGCAAGTGCTGGGCAGCAGTCAGCTCAGGACGACTTCGATACGCGTGCACTCCCCAGTCCCACTCCCAGTGAGGCGGAGGCCTTGGACACCAAGGGCTTCTTCGCGCGGCCGAAGCTCAGCGAATGGCGCATGTGGTTCCAGAGGAAATATTGGAGTACGTCGTCGTTGCGATGATCAGGAACGCGAACGCAATATTGATATCTGCGCATAGGTTACTGGATCATCGGCATCATTGCTCTCGGCGTGACGATCGCTTTCATCGTCCTCCACAGGCGTATCTCAAACGCATTGGAGCCGTTTGCTCAGAAGCTCAAAGAGTGCGTCGTTATGCGAGTATTCGCGAACGTGTGCTCACACTCTGCCCAGCCTTCCCGCCGGCTGGCTGATCCCAGTCGGACTGCTCATCATCCTGTCCTTCCCCCCTCTCTTCGGTCATGAGATCGTGGCGGTCTTATGTGGCGTGGTATGTTAACGTCTATGCGTCTCGTTTTATCGAGGACTAATGGAGGTGCCTCGTAGGTATGGGGACTCGGCATCGGATTCGGTATCGTTGCCCTGGGTACGCTGCTGGGAGAGCTTGCTTCTTTCTTGTGAGTCGGACGCCGGGAACGCCATTCCATATCTGACGCCCCGCAGTGCTTTCCGTACAGTCTTACGCCGCCGTGCTGAGAGGCTTGAACATGACAGCCTGAAGTATGGCTTGCTCTCCCATGTCATCCGCGAGGGCGGTTTCAAGATCGCCCTCATGGCCCGGCTTAGTGCCATCCCTCCTCACTGTAAGTCTGCGTCTTATTTTACCTCGTCGAGCATGACTTAAGACGCTAATTGCAGTTCTCACTGTCATCTTTTCCACGAGCGGCATGAAGGTTTGGGTCTTCACTCTCGCTGCAATCCTCTCCCTCCCTCGCCAGTTTGCCACTGTATACCTCGGCCTCTTGTTCGACAGCAACGGCAGTGAGTTCATCCATCTGTATTCATGCACTGCTTTGAATGACCTCGGGTATAGCGGCCAACGCGGGTCAGAGGGGTGCGACTGCCGCAATTATCACTGTGACGGTGATCATTACCTTGGGAGCTGGTTGGTTTATCAGCAAGAAGTATGAGGAGCTGAAGCCCGGGTATATCAACGAGCGCCGTCGTGCGCGCCAGATGCTCGTCGTTGATGTTGACTTCCCCCGCCGCTCCGAAGACCTCTCAGTCCATATGGACATGGCCGAGAAAGGCGCCCAGGGACCGGTAGAGCTGCCTGTCCCCACGTTCGACGCGATGCAGATGCATATGCAAGATCAGGAGAAGCCGTTGCCTGCCCTGCGAGACTCGATGGTTCGTGCACCTCCAGGCATACATGTCCAGCAGCCCGCGCGCATGTCGATGCAGGCTATTGCAACGGGAGCGCCAGGCCCCATGTTCGTGAAACCCGAGCGCGGCTTCCACCCAACACTTCAACAATTCTCGCCGGAACCCTAGTTCTGTAACCACTCGGCCATACGTATCCGGACGCTGGACTCACTGCGACGACTGACTTTCTTCCTTGTTCATGCATTCTTGCATTTTTGTACACTATTTACGGGCCCAACTCAATACGATGCTGAGCTGCGTCCAAGATTGTGGACAACACCATACGGCATAGTTCTGTGTCATACTGTAAGTTAGCATCGCACGAGTCGACTTGCGTAGCATCAATGTCGCGGTCCTCTGCTGGCATGATTTGTCTCTTCTCCTTGTCTGTGCCGCAATTGATATCGGGAAAGAGCAATGGTCTGGCTGCAGACGGCAAACGATACACCGCATTGCTGCACAACTTGGCAGCTGTACCAGGGCCCTCCCTGAGGATAACCCAAACGCGTGACGTCACGCGACAATAACGAGGTCCTGCCAACCTCGTTGATTCGTTGTTCCGCGCTTGCCTCCCACCACCATTGCTCACTGAGTCACTTCGCCTACTTCACCTGGAGAGAACCGAGACATATGTTTTTGTCCAAAGGTCTAGGCATCGAAGTGAGAGCTCATCTACGAAAGTTTAGACGTCGGCCATCACCCTCGGGATTGCCGGTTAGATGACAGGGAGCTGGGAAAGACGCGTGTGTTCAGCTCTCCCCACCTTTAGGCTTTGCTTCTCGCGGGATGACTTGGCACATTCAACTCTTCGACATCGCCGCCATCAGCGTGAAAGCGGAGTGTATACCTGAGCTCTGTGTACTGGATGCTTCCAGGCTAGGCGCGCTGGCAAAGTTTGTTCTCAGGACCCATAACCTCTGCGTGCTCTGATCAGTTCTCGCGAATATCATACCTATTGCCTCGGTCGTTATTACATTGGATGGACTTTCTGGCGGAAAGAATGCTCAGTTTCAAGTCAGCAATCGGTATTGTATACGTGAATAGGCTTGTCGAAGCTTCCGTTGCGTGTATAATAGACTTTTCCTGGCGACTTTCCGGCAGCGACCTCACCGGCATGTCGTTGGCTTATAGGTTCTACCAACCCTAAACATGTATTTCTGCAGACGTTATTAAGCCGACCGCATTCTCAACGCCAAGACGCCAGTATACTGACTGCGAAAACTAAAGAACCGCCCCAGCTCCAAAATATCACTGTGTGCGCATCTTGGCGATGCAGCGGCGAACCGGTGAGGCTACTCCGCGCGCACTCACACCATGTTCATATGTCAAATGATGATGTTCTTGCCGGCCACAGTGAGTGCTTCCTACACTCGCAACTCGCAACTCACGAACCTTCTCAGCTGATGACTAGACGTGGGCCTTACACCTATCGTCCGCCTCAGGCCCGCTCTGCCAGTACACGGGAGACAAGTTACGGGTATATGGTAGAGCAGCCACGAGTGTCTCGCACCTGGATCATAGGTTCACTCGCCGTTTGTGCTTTCGACGTGAGTATAGCGACGGCTTATGACCGATGATGGATCCCGGTATGTGCGTTGGCGATGTTGACGCCGGGAACAACAACCAAGTCCGACACGGTACTGAGGTGAGCTTGGAGGAAATTTGACAATGAAGACGCAGGCTAACACTCGAAGGGACTGTCTCATCGACCAAAGAGTGAATACGCACTTGCTCATTGGTCTCTCAGCGCGACTCTATGCTGTGAACAACCTCTGGGTGAGCTGCTTGCTCCGTTGGTGCTGTCTCCCAGCGTACATCAAGTCTTGGTACTGGTCAACAAAGCCATAGTATAAAGAGTGTGGACGAGGAGGACGAAAAAGCCAGGCCTCCTTGGTTCCCCAGCTCTACCGGTTTAGCAGCAATGGCCTTCTCCGCTCTTCTCTCCCTCGTTGCACTCGCCACAGCCGCCAGCGGTGAGCATCCCCAATTCCATTGCTTGGCCGCGTTCATTGACGATCGACCTCTTTAGCCGCCGTCACCAAGCGCGTCACTTGCGCCGACGGCAACATCACGGCTAACGAGGCGTGCTGTGTTCTCTTCCCCATTCTCGAGGACATCCAGACGAACCTGTTTGACAATGAGTGTGGCGACAACGCACACGAGGCACTCCGCTTGACGTTCCACGACGCTATCGGCATCTCCAAGACCAACGCTTCCTTCGGGTATGCACATTCCTGCACGCCGTCCTCTCAGGCTCGCTCCATTACTCACTATATATCTCGACAGCGGCGGCGCGGACGGTTCTTTCGTCATCTTTGGCGACGTCGAGACGCAGTTCCCCGCAAACGGTGGCACCGACGAGATCGTTGCCCTCGAGAAGCGCTTCATCTCAAGGAACCCGACCATCTCGACCGCCGATTTCATCCAGTTCGCAGGTGCAGTTGGCATCACGAACTGTCCTGGTGCTCCTCGCCTCCAGTTCCTGCTCGGCCGCAAGGATGGTACGGCTCCCGCTCCCGACGGCACCGTCCCCCTGCCCTTCGACGACATTGGCAAGGTAAGCTTCGGCAGTTCGCAGTGAGTCGTACATCTTCTCACTCAGCGCAACTTTAGATCCTTGCCCGCATGGAGGATGGCGGAAGCTTCTCCCCGGCCGAGGTCGTCGCTCTTCTCTCTGCGCACACCGTCGGCGCCTCTGACAACGGTAGGCACTTTCATAGTATATCTTTCGACTCTCTCGCTGAAATCGAGTGTCCTTAGTTGACGGCACGATCCCCCGCACTCCCTTCGACTCGACCCCGAACCGCTTCGACACCCAGTTCTTCGTCGAAACCCAACTCCGCGGCACGCTCTTCCCTGGTAGTGGCCCGAACGAGGGCGAGGTGCAATCACCTCTGCGCGGCGAGATCAGGCTCCAATCCGACCACCTCTTCGCTCGCGACTCGCGCACGAACTGTTTCTGGCAAGCCAACGCGAACCAGCAGTCGCACATGACGAGCACATTCGCCGCCGCGATGGCCAAGCTCGTCGTGTTAGGCCAGAACGTCAACTCGCTCGTCGACTGCTCCGACGTCATCCCCACGCCGCCGCCCTTCACCGCCCAGGCGACGTTCCCCGCTGGTCTCTCGAACAAGGACATCGAGCAGGCTTGTGCCACTGCCGCTTTCCCGACGCTCAAGACTGACCCCGGCCCGGCCACCTCGGTCGCACCCGTGTATGTTTCAACCCATCCTATGCATATCCTACACGCTGACAATCTTCAATAGCCCCGTCGGCTCTATGTGAAGCGCTGGTCTCTTCAGCCGGAATAACGATTTCTTAGTCTTTTCACTTCTTGGGTCTTGAGGCGTTCGAGTTTCTCTCCGGGATATTGGTCATACGGGTCTTGGGTAGTACTAGCCATTAGTGTTGGGGATACAACAATGTTTGATAAACTTATTTCAGTAACGATGTCTTGAAATCACACTAGCGCTGAAAGACAGCGAAGTCCAAGAAGAACGCAGGCAGTAAAAGTCTGTGCTTGCTAGGTATTCCAGATTAGTACCCGATAAGGTAAGTACGGGACACCGTAAGAGCTCAAGCTCAAGCCCAAGCCTACTACCGGTCAGACCGGCGAGGCTGCATCGCGCGCGCCCACCGCGAGATTAATCAAAAGGAAACAGAACGCTTCTGGCACTTCGGCAAACGGGTGATAGACGTTTCATTGAGAGCTTCAGATGCGACAGTAATACATACATCCGCGAACATTGAACCATAGAAGGACTGCAGATACCCATTTTGTGTAGGCGTGTTGAGAAGGTCGTGTGATGCACGCCGCCCCGCCTACGTGCGGCGGACATGGACTGGTATGTACTTTAACCGCTCATGCCGAAGATGACGATGCCGCTTCTTTAGCCGCCTTCTTCGCGGCCTTCCGCTTGGCCTTCTCCTCGGCCTCCTTCTTCGCGTCCTCCTTCGCGATCTCGTGCGCCTTGTCGTTCAATCCCAAACGGTTGCGAGCGATCTCAAAGACGTAGAACTGCATGCGCATGACTGGACGCGATGTGAGATACAGCAAAGCAGAGAAAGATGTAGGAGGACGTACCGAATATTGTGTTGCGCTCCGAATACTCGCCATCGGCGTCGGTGCGGATGAGGGAACCAAAGTTATGGTCCTTGATAGTCTTCTCATACCTGCGCGCAAGTATGAGTATAGGTGCAGGATCAAATAACCAAACACGTACTGTGCCATGAACTTGCGCCAGCGCTCCTTTCCCTCCTTGCTCTTCATCCAGTCCTCGTCCATCTTCTTCAACTTGGCGTTACCATCCTCGAATAAATCGGGAAAGTCGGTCTTGGCGTGCTCGAAGATCGCATCGTCATGTCTGCGCTGCCTCAGCTGGAGTACAAGGTAGTAGAAGCGAAGAACGCACGCGGTGAGCTTCAATTCTCGTGGCTGGACCTTCTCGAGTAGGTTCCAGTATGTCTGCGCGTGCTCGACGGCCTTGACAGCGAATCTGTAACACGTTAGACGCCGAAGGAAGTGGAGCGGGCGGGGCGCCTACTCACTGCTTCTCGATCTGCGAGTGCGGCGTCAGGAAAACGTGAGATGGACATGACGGTCTGAAGCACGCACGTCCTGGTGGTTCTCTGCCGTGTTCGGGTCGAACTTGCCAACGGTCTGCGTGGTCATTTCAAAGTGTATAGGCGGAGGTCAAGGAGGTGATAGTCAAGGTTTACGTTCAAGTTAGAATCCAGCATCTCTCATGTGTTGCCGTCGAACGTTTGGATGCCAGTGTGGGCCGGATCACACGGCGTTCTCCCATGCCAATGCGGGCCAATCGATGTGCTGTCCGGAGAAAGTGCATACGTGTACAATGTGTTTACTATAACAGCCGCGGGCCAAGACTCGGGATAGGTACAAGTAGGTACACGAACAAGTCTACGGAGGATCGTCGTCTTCCATGGCCACAGGACCGCCGCCGTTTCCGATCTCCACGCCGAAACGCTTCAGTTTCTCGAAATACTTTTGCACGCGACTCGCGACCTGACGCGGCGTGCGTTTACCCTGCATCGCGCGCGAGATCTTGGCCCAACTGCAAGAAGACGTCAGTCCCTTTCTTGGACAGAAGATCGAGCGAAGAGCTTACCGGTTCTTCTCGCCGTCGGGTATCTCTTCGAGAAGACGTTCAAGTAGATGCTGTTCGGAGACAGACCATGCTTGTTTGTACGTATCGCTATGGCTTTGATTGCGCTTCTTTTTGCTGGGCGGTTCGCCTTGAGCTTCTGCGTCTTCAGGCTCGGGTGCGGGCGTAGGCGCCGCCCGCTTCGATTTGGATTTGGCAGGAGCTGCAATCTTAGGCGGCGGCGGCGGTTTAGCGGGAGGTTTGCGTGTGCGCGTAGACGATGTACGAGAGGTTGCAGGCGTAAACCGATATTCGACGGGCACAGGCACCTTCGGCTCAGGCGGAGGAAGAGGTGCCGGCGCGTCGTCCACATCCAAGTCCACATCCGCGCTCTCGTCCGCCACATCGCGGCGTACGTGCACACCGGCGCCACCCGTGGCTGAGATCGTGAGTCCACCCTCTCCAATGCGCCGTTGACGAAGTGCGCGCAACTGCGCACGCGCTGCCGCTTTGCGAGCTTGCTCGGGCGAGATTTCCTCCTCTTCGTCCGAGGACGGCGGTACGTAAGATGAAAAGACGGGATCAAGAATCGTACGGCGGGCACTCTTGACCAACTGTTGAAGAGGCGAAAGAGGGGAACGTTGCTTCGTGCCGGGTTGCGAGCGCGCTACTTGTGCGGCCTTGATCTCGCCGGTCAGCGTGCGCATGCCGATAGGGTCTGTTTTATGTCGAGGTTGGCATATAATATGCACGAGCGAACGAGTAGGAGGCTTACCGTGACCCTTGAAAAGCGACCAGTCGATTTCTCGCTGGATTTCAGCGGCGACGCCTTCCTGACCGTGAAGACTGAATGAAGGGTCTGCGAGCTGCATACATGTTTAGCTAGATTGTACGAGCAGTACTTTGAGCGGTGCACACCTCTTCGGCAAAATCTTCAAGAGGATCATCATATTCGGCAGCAGCAGCGCGCAGAGCCCTCAGCCGTTCGATGTCGGTATGCGTACGCGCGAGCAAAGCTTTCTGGCCCTCGATGAAGGCCTCGAGCGCCTCGAGTCTGTACAATGTCAGAATGGTATTCAGGAAAGTAGACTGTGAGGGCTCACGTCTTTTGCTTCGGGTCCATTCTTCTTCTGCAGGTGACATGAGCGGTTCAGGGGCAGGGGGGGAATCGTAAGCGCGATGGGGGGATGGCTGAACTAAATATCGTCTCGGTCCCGCGACTCGATTTACACTGACGTCCGGCAAACGCCGACATCATATCTCCACGCCCAGGAGTCTCCGGCACGTCCCGCTGACCCGCTCGCATCGACCTGAGCGCCAACCATCATCTTCTTCTGTAGCGAATACACGTCGACTGTGCGCAAATAAGCCCAAGATCAAGTGTTTGGCATGCATGATTGCAGGTGACAAGATGGGCTGCAGAGCCAAGCGCGCTCATCAAGGTCATCCGTTCGGAGATGATCTCCTGCACCGCTCCTGCTGCGTGCTCTCGTAGACTACATAAGCCCAGCGTCGCGCGCTGTACACCCTTCAGCTGCCCGCCCCACCACTTTCTCCTGTCAAGCAGTTCACGACCCATCGAGTTGATCTCGAACCCCACGTCCTTTTCAATCACAGCCTCCGCACCTAACGAATCCCGTCCGATCTTGACGATTGTCCTGTCCTGCCCTCCCAGGCTCTGAGAACCTCCTGCTCTATCTCGAAGCCTTGTTTTCTTTAGTTATCCTACACTCGCTATCACCGCACTTCTCCGCGTCCTTTCAATTGTTCAGAATATTCCGCTTTAACCTCAACCTCTTCGCGTTCATCTTTGCCCTCACACAGCTTCTCGCCATCGTAGCTGGTCCGTCTTTCCGAGCTCTCTCAAGTTGATCCATTCTGATACCCTATGCAGCACCAATTGATGCAGACCAATTCAACCTCTACCAAACCTCCGAAGAGTGCGTCGCGAACCAGCGCATTCTCATGGCCGACCTCAACACAGCAGCTGAAACAATGATGCGCGTCTACTTGCGCTTTGATCGACCGGCTGTGGTAGACGTGATGGAGAGCATCGGCGGCGCAATCAAGCAGCTCGATACCATCTCTCGCGTTGCGAGGTTCGGTGGGAAAGCCGATGCGCAGGTTACGGAGGATCTGGTGACTTTGGCGAGGAACGCGAGGGCACATTTGGATGAGGTTAACGGAGTGTACGTTCTACCTCTCCATTCCTTACATGACTCTCCTGCTTATATAGTCTACAGTCCGAACGTAGAGATGGCGCGTGCGGTGACTAGCGCAGTGTGGACGATGCAAGATGCGCTTTCGATGGCGCAGGCGGTCGCTTATACGTGCTGAGTACCTTCCCAAAGGCGCCGGCGCCGGCGGATTCCTCAGCACGTATAGCGAATGTGGACTTTTGGGCTGTTGGTCTCTGCCGCGCAGCGCACCGGTGCGCCTCGCGATGTTAATGTACATTACATGTGGCAGTACTGGTACTGGGGCAATATGAATGGGTGGCTCAAAATATACGTGATGTGGCGTTCTCTGTTGGGCGTCAAGGTGTCGAAAGCACACTATGCAGTTGACAGTAAACACACGTTCTTGATTTCTGCGTGCTCGTTTAGCAAACAGGTTCGAGGAGACGCGACAAAGTAGCCTGACCCTAAGTAAATGTTCGAAAGCGCCAGCCTGCGCACCTTGCCACTTCGCGGAAGGCCGCGCGACTTGCTTCGAACCTCCATCGTCACGGATGCCCTTTTGGTACCTCGCTATGAAATCACTCCTTTCTAGTCGTGCCTTTGCTTCCCGATCTGGCTGAGATGTACAAGACTGCTGCTCTGGCGTATTTGGATTCGAAAACGGTTTGTCGTGAACTTTGCGCAGGCTGCATGCGACGACTTTCACGGGCCATACCTAACGACATCAGAGTGTATACAAGAATAACTTGAGAATCAACGTCGTTCTACGCAACTCTGGCGCCTCCGAAACAGGCACAGGAGGTACCGATGTCCGAAACATCATCCAGGTCAACCTGACTCTCATCGTGTTGCCACGCACCCGCGTGCCGGAGGTTCTATTAGACTGACATCTGAGCTTGTATTGAATACTGTATTTCCGATATTTATATATTGGGAAGAAGATATCATCTAGCTGTGGCGATGATCTCGAGCGCTGCGCTGGAAGATGTCCCTATTTCGCTCACCCCTATGTGCGCATCCGAGTCGACCATCAGGGAAAGGCCCCCCTCGTTATCCGGACTCAGGGCCGCTCAATGAGCGGGGATGAGCATAAGCGGCCGTGAGCGGCCATATCGCTTCATCTCGTCAGGGCGCCGCTTATTGAGCGCTCGCTGAGCACAGTTCGATACTCAGCGAGCAGTTAATAAGCACTCACCGAGTGCTCAGCGAGGGTGCATTATCTTGCTTATATTAATATCATTATTCGTTCAATTTCAGCAATAGAATTCAATTTATATTTCATTTTCAACTAACTACTACACGATTTGCGAATTGCTCTACATACAGATGGGAGTACA
>KV424514.1:21438-204398 GCA_001632445.1 Peniophora sp. CONT | reverse complement strand
CGTCGTCTTCCGGATTCGGCCATCGATCTGGTCGATGAGGCTTGTGCAAGGTCCGTTGATTACATATTTCCCGTGCAAGCGTCGATACTAACTACTTGAACAGTGTTCGTGTAACACGTGAAACGGCACCTGAGGCTATCGACCAGCTCCAGCGTCGTAAGCTGGAGTTGGAAGTCGAAATCCACGCTCTCGAGCGCGAGAAGGACGAGGCTTCGAAGGAGCGCCTCGTCGCTGCGCGTAAGGCGATCTCCGACCTTGACGAGCAGCTCGGTCCAATGGTGGCCGCGTTTGAGGCCGAGAAGTCTCGCGGAGATGAGGTCACCAACGTTCGTCGCCGCCTCGATGAGTTGAAAGCGAAGGCAGACGACGCAGAGCGACGGTAAGTTCTATCTACTTCCTATCTAGTGGGACTTGGAGGCTAATTCTCTTGCAGCTATGACATTGCCACTGTGACCGATTTGCGCTACTACGCCATCCCCGAATTGCAGGCCCGTCTTGAGCAGCTCACTGCCAAGAAGGCTGAGGAGGATGCGGCAAACGGTGGCGGCGCTGATATCGTCACACCCGACCAGATCGCTGAAATCGTCTCGCGCTGGACTTCCATCCCCGTCACCCGCCTCCTCTCCACCGAAAGGGAGAAGCTTCTGCGTATGGAGAAGATCCTGTCACAGGAGGTCGTCGGCCAACCGGAGGCTGTCAAGGAGGTTGCGAACGCTGTTCGTCTCTCCCGTAGCGGCCTTGGCAATGCCAATCGCCCTATTGCCAGCTTCTTGTTCGCGGGTCCGTCTGGTACAGGAAAGACGCTCATGGCGAAGACGGTATGTTCATCTCCTTCTCGTTACACATTAGAACGCGTACTAACTTTATCTTCAGCTCGCACAACTCCTCTTCGACTCTCCCGAGGCCATGATTCGCGTCGACGCCTCCGAGTACTCTGAGCGCCATAGCATCAGCAGGCTCATTGGTGCTCCGCCCGGCTACGTTGGTTACGACTCCGGAGGCCAGCTTACCGAGTACATTCGCCGCAAGGTTAGTGACATCATCTGTTCGTATTCCAGGCGAGCGCCATACTGACTTTACTTCGTAGCCATACTCGATTGTTCTCGTGGACGAGGTCGAGAAGGCTTGTCGCGAGTTCGTGACGTTGTTCCTACAGGTCCTCGACGACGGCCGCCTTACCGATGGCCAAGGCCGCGTGGTCGACTTCCGGAACACCGTGATCATCATGACGAGCAACCTCGGCGCCGCATATCTCAACGACATGGCGGACGGCCCGGTCAACAAGGAGACGCGTAACCTTGTCATGGGCGCCATTACCTCGCATTTCCCGCCGGAGTTCGTGAACCGCGTCGACTCAATCGTGGTGTACCGCCCGCTCTCTCGGAGGAACATAATGAAGATCATCGACCTCCGTCTCCGAGAAGTACAGGAGCGCCTCGAGGACCGCAAGATCAAGCTCGAGCTCAATGACGAGGCGAAGAACTACCTCGTCTCGATGGGCTACTCGCCACAATACGGTGCTCGCCCGCTTAACCGCGCCATCCAATCGGAGTTGCTCAACCCGCTGTCCGTCATGCTCCTCGCCGACCGCGTTCGCGATGGCGAGACGGCGCGCATCGGATTTGATGGTCCTCGTAATCGCCTCATCATCTACCCGAACCACGAGGGCCAGCAAGTCGAGGACATGGACATTGACGGGTATGATGACCTCGGCGACGATGATCTGCAGATTGAGGAGATGGATTAAATGACGACTCGAATGTTCTCGTAGTATAATGACCAGTCTAGGATCGCATTTGTAGTTTTGGGAATCTTGCATCGCACTCATTGTATCATAGCTTACAAAATTGCATCATATTCTGGATATTCGCAACATGTTGTTCTTCAAGAGGCTTTCTCGCTCTTGTATTCACCAAAAATAAATCGCAGTCACAGCGCAATATGTAGCCAAAGGATGGGAGAGGTAGAGTGAGCGACAAGCCAAACTACATGAAATGTCTGTAGAGCGCCAAGATATAAGTCCGTTGAAAGGTGTGGGGAGCAATGGGAGTTCCAACCCAGTAGACAGGCATCTAGCAGCCGCTAGGGTAACCAGGGACACAGTGACCAACGGAGCCGGAGTGGTGGAGCCCTATAGGATAGGTTAGGCAAAATCCGCATGTATAAATCAGACTCAGGAAACGTACAGTCGTTGAAGTTGGTGTAGGGGATACCCGCATCGACGCTAACCGAAGTCCAGGTGAAGACAGGGGTGATGTAGTACTTGGTCAACGTGGTGGTCGAGCTGCGTGGGGTTCATTCAGCGTGCAGACTCCATGTACAGGGATGCGAAAGGCATACTCGGGGTAAACAGCCTTTGATTCAGTCGAGATCGAGCCGTAGATTAGGTCCACAAAGTTCTGCATGGTGACGGGGCAGCCCCCATCAGCCCAGGCGCAGTCGCCGACGATGGAGGCGTAGACGTTGTAGTCGAGGCTGGGCCAAGTCGAGTAGTCCGGGAGGGTGATCGAATCCGAGTTTTCGACACACTCAAGAGCGTTGTGGAAGTCTGGCAACTATCCATCACGGATTATTATGAGCGTACACTAAGTGAAGGACACAAAACGTACGCTAGCGACGATGGCAGCGGCAACGCAGTCCTTGTTGACCCAAGGGTTCTGCTTGGCCTCTTCAGTGGAAAGAGCATTACTGCACTGCTCGAAGAGAGGGTAAACGAAGCTGCGCTCGTAGACGGACAAGTCCAACGACGCGCTGTAGCACTCGGAGGACTGGCGCTTGCCAATGGTGGCAGCCGCGTCGACGGCGATGGTGACAGCGAGAGCAGCGAAAGCGGCGGTGAACTTCATGATTGACACGAGAGACGAGACTGAGAAGGATGAGTGAAGGGAAGAAAGATGAAGGGTAAATCCTGGAGATCTGTTGCAATGATAGGACTCCTTTTATACTACCAGTAGGCGCAGATAGGTCAAAGAGATTCACTAGATATGCCGACGTCTCCCTAACCACGGTAGGGTGCAGGCGGCCACTTCAGACCGGTAATCAACGTACACAAGAAAGCGGAGAAGCTTGACGCGGTCGGTTACAGTCGTTGAACCATATGGAGCAGCTCGGGATGCCTGCCGACGAGACCAGCAAGGCTGTGATGGAGAAATGCCGGGTTAAAGAGCATGGTAATGCACGAAGCCGCGGCATCTCATGAGGGCAACATTGCCAAATCAACCCAGTATTAGTCGTACCCTGTAGTACCCCACGTCTACTTAAGCAAAACATTCTCATATACTGCGGGCCAGAGTACAGTGCTGTGTAGAGGGCGCTTGTAAATTCGAGAACTTGGTCGCCATGCGTGAGCGCAGCAACCACTTTGTCTGCAGTACAAAGCGTCGTAGCAGACGTCCCGCGGTCAACGCTATCATATTAGAGAGGCCACGAGAAGTATGCATACAAACATTATGTACGGTCTGGTCGCATGAGGGAGACGGTGGTGGTCGGGATCAAAATGAGGGAATAATGAAGCGCGGAATTCCACGCTGGAAACCCGCGCGCGCACCCAATTTCGACCCATTCGACGCCGTCGCGACGACTCACCACCCACCCCTCAAGCCCTCAAGACTTCAGGTATGCAGAATTTCTGTCTCTGTGCACTCTATTCTACGCTGGGATGGGCTGGGATGCTGAATGCTGGAGATGCGAGGGTGGGAAGGGCTGGATTGGCGGCTTTGGCGGTGGATGACACTGGATCGCGCGGGCTCACTTTGTTTACCTCCAGCGACCATGGGCGCGTACAAGTACATCGGCGAGCTCTACAAGAAGAAGCAGTCGGACGTCCTCCGCTTCCTGCTTCGCGTTCGGTGCGTTGTATTGTTTGTTTACATCTGGATGCGATCTGGCTAAATTGTAAACAGCTGCTGGGAGTACCGCCAGCTGAACGTTATCCACCGCGCAACCCGCCCCTCGCGCCCCGACAAGGCCCGCCGCCTCGGCTACAAGGCCAAGCAGGGATATGTCATCTACCGTATCCGTGTCCGCCGCGGCAACCGCAAGAAACAGGTTCCCAAGGGTGTGTACATTATTTGAGAGCACTGCGATCCCTGTTAATCCTGCGGCTCTTAGGTGCGACCTACGGCAAGCCCGTCCGCCAGGGTGTCAACCACCTCAAGTTCCAGCGCAGTTTGAGGAGCACGGCGGAGGAGCGTGTCGGACGCCGCTGCGGTAACCTCCGTGTGCTTAACTCGTACTGGATCAACCAGGACGGTGTTTACAAGTACTACGAGGTTATTGCCGTCGACCCGAACCACAAGGCGGTGTGTACATTTGTATCGATCCTGTTGCGCCCAGACTCAATGTGTCGGACAGATCCGCCGCGACCCCAAAATCAACTGGATCGCCAACCCGGTGCACAAGCGTCGCGAGGCTCGCGGTCTCACTGCTATCGGGAAGAAGGTGGGCAACTGTTATGCTACCGCTGCATGCGCAAACACTGACTATTCTATCAGAACCGCGGTATTGGCAAGGGTCACCTCCACAACAAGAGCCGCCAGTACTCGACCTGGAAGAAGCACAACACCTTGTCGCTTCGTCGTTACCGGTGATCGTGTTGTCGTCTTGCTATGCTACGCTATTTGTACTTCTTCATGTCCATCCCATGCCATATGGATCCTATGTCCATACCACAAAATTGCATTGCACCCATATCGCTCGCATTTTTATCGCCGCATTGACCGAACACGGTCACGGGTGTTCACGTCGACGTTTCTAGTAATGTAAGACAGGCGCGTCGACGATGCACTGTAAACACGCATTGCACAGTCGATGCATGGTAGGTGCATGTACTGTAATCGTGCTTTCTGTAGTCAGCACGCGTGTTTGCCTCGATGCGAGCGGCACAGCGGCGGAGGATGACGCGAACACGAGGCGTTCCGATGTGAGAGAGTGGGGCACGCAGCGGCCTCACCTGTTTGCTCTTACTCATACACCACCACGACTGGGGACTACTCCCTTACGACCGTCATGCTTCACGAACTACCTCTATCCCTACTTGTACTACTACACGCCACGCTACAAACGCTTGCCATTTCTCTGCCTGATGGACTAGCCTCGGACGTCATATTAGAACCGCAGCCATTAAAGCCGAGACTTCAACTCGCGCCTGAGTCTATACGATCGCAAATACGCGCGTCCAACACGTCCGCTAACAGTACTATCACATCACCCAATGGAACACAGTTCGTCTGGGTTATGCAAGATACTTTCGACCACACGAACTTCTTTGAGTGCGCACTCTTCATCCTCGGTACCGTGCTCCTTGCTCATGGCGAAATAGTGAATTCGCATTCTACAATGGAGAGGATCCTACACAGTACGTGACACGACCTCCCGGGTGTTTCATAGAATAACTCGTCATTCTTAGCGGAACCGTCACGTATGTTGTACCACAAGGGCATGTTTCACTGGTGCTCACGGCAAACGTAGATATGTGGACAACACAACGGCGTTCAACAATAGCCTTGCCTTTATCTCGGATCGCAATACCATCATCATGAAGGGCGACAACACAACCTGGCTACCGGAGGGTGCATACCGAGAGAGGTTTGTTATTCGCACCTGTCTGCCTGAACTCGGCACTGAATTTCCCTTCAGTGTGCGCGTCTCGAGCAAGACGACCTATACTACTGGCCTATTCATTCTTGACGCCAACCGAGCCCCTTGGGGATGCTGTATGTCATAAACACCAGTTGCACGCTCAATCGCTGACGTAAAGTTAGCCGTATGGCCGGCATTTTGGACGCTAGGCAATACCGGTACATGGCCTGCTGTGAGTCTTGATTTGTGCACTATCTTCTCGTACTCATCATACACAGTCAGGAGAGATCGATGTTATTGAAGGCGTGCACGACAACGAGCACAATCAAGTAACATGGCACACCATGGCCAACTGCAGCCTCACGCCGTCCGCGGACCTGTTCAGTGGAACTTTAGGAGTGCGTTCAACTGCATCGTGAGATGATCCCTAGCTTACTTCGACTTAACAGACGGCAAACTACACCAACTGCGAGTCTGGAGGCGTGAACAATTTGCCTGGTTGCGGTATCATCGAATGGAGTCAGGCGTCCTACGGGCCGACATTCGACGCTGGAGGAGGAGGTGTATTCGCGATGAAGTGGGACACTGACGGTATTGCCGTTTGTACGTGGACACTCACTCTCATCGATGTCCATCATGCTGACATTGCCTTGTAGGGAACTTCTATCGAGTCGCTGTACCGCAGGATATCATCAATGGAGAGCCGGATCCGTCCAACTGGGGAACGCCCGTGGCTCAGCTTGCTCCCGACAACTGCGACATCGCAAAATACTTCTTCAACCACAACATTATTTTCGGTACGTTCTTTCCTGTGCATTGACATGCCGCGGGCTCTGATTCTGGCTTCCAAGACATCACATTCTGCGGAGACTGGGCCGGTAACGACTACGCGACTTCTGGCTGTCCAGGGACGTGTGCTCAGCGTTTGATGGACCCCACGAACTATAATGTAAGCACTGGAAATCCTCATGATGAATCCGCCGCCTGACCCTAGTACGCAGAATGCTACATGGGACATCAACTGGGTCAAGGTGTTCCGCAGGCAGAACATCCCCACAGTTGTCAGCAGCACTTCTGAGGCTGGTGGGCAGCGCGGTCTGCTTTCAGTGATCAGCCTTGCGAGCGTTGTGTACCTCGCCATTGCTCTGCTCTTGTAAAAAGCCTCCTCTTCTTGTAACATACTGCTAAGCTACAGACATCTCGATAACGGACTTGCTAGCTTTTTGGATCTTACGTTCTGCCAACTCGAATTCCTGCAAGTTAACCCTGTGCGCGGAGGCGCTCAAAGGTTTACGAGATTTCCTAGCACTGCGCTTAGACTTGCACAGTACGCACATTGTATGTAGCTAATTAGTAAGCCTGTGCATCAGTGTGATGCCCCACGTGCCCAACACCCCGAGAACATGCCCCGATACATCGCGCGTGCGACTCGGTGGCGTCGGGCGGTCTACTTCGACCCGAACCACCATCATGAGTTCCGAAGCCGTCAGGCTTGCTCGCATTCTCCGAAACAATGCACCATGGGGACCGTTTTGGGACTCTGAAGCTTTGACCGAGAAGTGCAAATCGACCCCAGCACGACGCCTAGAGCTAGAGAATGTGTTCTTTGCCGTGCGGACGAACACCGGAAAGTATGACTGCGTAGGGTAAGTCGTCAATCTCTGGAATGGCATACGATCTTGAGAGCACGTTTGTGCAGGCTTGATCTCACCGAGCCGGTAGCCATACTTCCTGTCAATGCTAAAGCCGAGGAAGAAAGTGCTTGTAGTCGTCTCCGACCTTTGAGCGTCCGCAGCTATCCCAGGCTCTCTGGTGGCGAAGCTGGGCGCGTTTATTTTCGAGGGGATTTCACAGTCGTGCGTGAAGATCAACTCACTCCAGAGTGCCTCGATTACATTGTCGATAAACTATGCGAGCTCATGAAAAGAGAGCGGTCTGCTATCCTGAATTTCCTCTTCCCAAAGCCCCCGCTTGCCGACCGCGAGAGATTCCCACTTGTAATCAGGATACAGGGTTGGAAGAAGCTGCCTCTTGTTGCGCAATCCCAGCGTGAGTGTGTTTTATAGACTCCTCTGTGCCGGTGTTGAATAGCTGCAGGCGATGAAGCGAGAGCCGTCTTCACTCTTGATCTTCCCAGTGTTGACAAGTTCGTACGAAGTCCAGAGTGCGAATATGGTTTGTACTCACCTGAGCTAGGGAGCGCCACTATTCAGTCTTGAGTCTCGAAGCGCACACCTACGAACTCTCTCGGGTATATCTCGCAAGACATCACTTCCGGTTGACCATGCAGAGTATCATCGACCTTCATCCCGACCCGGTCTGGCTACGAACTCCCAAATGGTTTGCTGCTCGCTACCTCGATCTCTATCGCCAGTGCAAAGGGTCCCGCTGGGGACGGATATTGGGGATTCCGGATCGAGGTCAGCGCCATCCTGACGCGCCTGAACCAGGCGAGTTCGTCATAGGAACACCTACCAACCGACCACGACACCTTCGTATCAGTAAGAAAGAGGTCGCGTCGATGCTTGGCTCTCATGTCGAGTGGATTATCTTGCAGTACCATTGCTCTCACAAGCACCTGATCGACATCCCGAGTTGGCTCGACTTTGCGGAGAGCACGTTCCGTGCACGGCGCGCAGACCCATTAGTGGCCCGCCGCGATGACTACAACGGTCAGATTAGCGCAACACAACGGTACGAAGTGGAGGTGAGGCGCCTTGTGAGATGTCGCAATAAGACATACCCTGCTCCTGGAGAGCCTGAAGATGACGAGCCAGTTGTAAGTGCACGCTAACATCATATCACCTTCATCACCGTCGCTAAACTCCTATCAATCAGGACGAGAATGCTGGCAGAGATGTACCTTCGAGCTCATCTGATTCTGACTCGAGCACCACTGAATCGGACTCGGATTCTGAACCCCAAGGACGCGGGGGTAACCTCTTTGCTGGGAACTTCGACGACGCGCACATCCCGCCGGATGATGACTATCACCCTGAACCTCGAAAATCGAACGACCGTGAAACCTGGCGTGAGCCATCCGCATCGACGTCGAACTATCGCCGCGCACCCGCACGGGTCCCCTTCAAAGTCGTCGAACGTTCACGTCTCGATGCACTCACTCGCCACATGATCGTCGAGCCCAGTCTTGATACCCGCTTGCAATGGCACTGTCCAGGTTGTAACGAGTGCTTCGACGTCATGGATCTTACCAACGCTCAGCGCCAATTGTATGCTCCAGACGTGTACTATGAGTCTAACGGCCACTTCATTGTCCGGAACGAGCGCCGGAACGAAGCCCTTCGACGATTTTGGAGGTCACACGGCAGTCGGCATCTCAAAGAGCGCGGCGTGAGCTTAGACGCTGTGAGCTCACTCGTCTTTGACTAAACGATACGACGCTTGACGCCGTGCATAGGCCCACCCTTCGAATCAGCCTAGTCGCGGTCCAGTCCGTAGGCAATCACGGTACGTATTATAGTCGTGGACATATATCCCCGTACTCACTGCGCATGCCCTTGTAGGCCACTGACACCGAGGGGGAATGAGGGGCAGACGCCCGGCGTGCACAAGGGGGAACAGAGTGATGTTGATATGGAAGATGTTGGCGGACGTGCGACTGCAGTTACAGACCGGCTCAGTGACGATCTCGCAGTGAACACCCGTAAGAATGCTGCCTGATATTGACGTTCGGGCTTCGTTGAAACCTGTTAGAACGCTCTCTGACATTGACATCCGACCGCGCCGGTGGGTTTGAGCAGGAGCATCATGAGCCAACTCGCGAGCCATCGTCCCCTGAGAACTCATCGGACGATGAAGAAAACCCGTTCGCGACCCAGAGTAAGCAAGATGCTCCCTGGATGTGAAAGTCAAATATTCATATCCCATACAGCGTTCTTGGACTGGTCGTGTCCGTTTCGACCATGCGGCGAGTCGTTTCTGCAGGAAGTACTCCTCGTCGCACACTTCTCTCTGGCCCATGCACAGGAGAGCGGTAAGCGTCACTTCCTCCCTATACCTCTACTCCTCATCACGATGATAGCTGTCAAATGCACGATACCCCGCTGCAGAACATACGTTCGGATGGAGGAAGAATTACGGATGCATTTGAAAGCTCACGAGCTATCCAAGGAGTGAGTTGTCTGCCTATCAGTTTTTATCCAGGCTGATTGCTACAGTGGCGGGATACCGACAGCTAGGAGGTCCAGGCCGTCAAGAAAGCGAGCAGGTCCCAGTCGTACACCGTTGCCCACACCTCAAGCGGACGAGCGCACCTTCGGATGCCCAGTGCTAAGGTGCGACAAGGAGTTCGCAAACATATGGAACCGCACCCGGCATATCATAAGAGACCACCCGGATATTACGAGTGAGTAGCATACTTTTCGCTTCTTCAGGTTGATCGTTGACCTCCCAAAGCGTACGAGTGCGGGGACAATCTTCATGGTAGCCGCAAGAAATGCGCTGCAATGTTCCTGACTCAGAAAGAGTACCGAGTGCATGTCATCCAAGACCATGGCGGCGAGCAGTAGTAATGCGTAGCTTTAACCAGTGGGAGCTGTAATTGTCGACAGTCGAAGCATATTCAAGTAATACGCCGTGCCTTTCTTGCCCAGCATACATATTCAGGTTCAAGACAATATCGCTCCATACGTTGCTAAACAGAGACAGTTGGAGGAAAGGCCGAGGAAAGCCAGATAATTAAACTGTGGCCCTAAGCGCGATTCTCACGCGCCGGGAGCGAGCGGGGCAACGCGCACGGCGGAGCGAGGTTGGACAACGACTGCCATGCTCTCCACACGACTGCGCACCCCGGCCTTGCGCCGCCTCGCTCGCGCCGCCTCGAGCTCGTCTGCTCCCTCATCATCTGTTCCGGCTGAGACGCCCAAGGGCAACTCTCCGGGCACGGTCGCTGGTTCTCAGTCGCCCAACTATCCTACCCAATGGTCTCTCAACCAGCGCGCGCGCCCAAAGCCAGCCGACAATGCCCGCTTTGAGCAGACTATCATGGAGCTTCAGCCTCAGCCTCTCAGTGCTATGGCGATGATTGCGGAGGAGCCTGTGCGCATGGTCAAAGGCCGCAAGGCTGTCTGCGACGGAGGTTCGTATACTTAGCAGATTATGTTATCATATTTCCAGCGCGTGTCTAACTTTGGATTCTCTGCGCGCTTCTATCTTCCGAATAAATCCATGATACTGAATCTATGAATTGTCTAGGCCACGGCCCGCTCGGACATCCCAAGATCTTCATCAACCTTGTGCGTTCTATAGCTCTTATGCACTACATTCATACTCACCCAAACATAAGGACAAGGCAGGTCCCAAAGCGTGCGGGTATGTCCATCAGCGGCCCTTCTCAATTGACCGACACTCACGCGCGGATATCTTCTGTCGTTCTTTCTCCGCAATGCCCGTTCAGCTACTGGTGCGTTACATCCGAAGCTTTGCTCCTTCCGTCCTGCTGACCGGAACTCTCGTGTAGCGGCCTCCGCTACGAGCAGGAACCTCACCACCACTGAGCGTGAGCGGCGCACGGCGGGTTCTAGTGCCATGGGCGCCATGCGTCCATACATCGCCTGGCTGGGCACGGAGAATCGTCTACACGCTTGTACCCGTAGAATCACCCTATTGTGCATTGCATTGCGATCCTTTCCTACTCGCTTCCGTTGGTTCGTCTGGCATGCAGCATGGTGTGTAGGTTTCAGTCTTCTTTTCGCAAGTCACGCTTCTATCCGGACACACGGTTTTATGATCATCGCTCGAGTCCAGATGTCCAAACGAGCGCTGATGCAAATGGGGTTTTGTATGCGCTTTGTTACGTTGACCTTGACGCGCCCATGTAATTGTACTGTAAACCCAATCGCGCGCCGAGGGAAGTCTTCCCATATATATAGGCATGAACGTATCGAGAACAAGCTACCGGAGCTTGGCGTTTACAACTACTCACACGCACGCTGAGTTGTATGGGTCCAGAAAGATGATCACGCATAAAGTTAGGGTATTTGCTTTTTTCCATTGAGAAACGCGGCTGCCGCAGTATCATAAGTGTACAGGTGTCTACTGGATATACCTCGCCCCGGGATGGTGGGTAACGATGTACTAGGCGAGAGAGGATAAGCTATGGTAACAACCGTGCGCTTGGCGCGCCGGACCGCGCGCAAGAGGGTCATGCGCGGGTTGGGTGGTGACGGAAGACAAAGGGATGCTAGGGAGGGGATACGGTGGGAACGATAAAAGTATGAATGAATCACAGACGAGGGCGTAGGCGAAGGGAAGAAAGGCGCGGGTCCGGCGGGCGCGAATAAACAGGATGAGTTTGTAGACAGGGCGCACGGTGTGGACGAGGCAGCGACGGGGTGCGGCAGCAGCGGGCAAGCATATGTAAAAGAGGAGAGATGAGAAATTAAGGAGAAGAAAGTTGTTCGCGATACGATGTAAACGAGCGGCGGCGCATTGTGCGATTGCACAAGAGGCGTGGGGGTAGCGTGCTTGGGGAGGAAAGAGCAGGTAATATGAACGGATGGTCGGTCGGGTAAGGATACTTGAATATTGGCAGTTCGGTCCGGGAATAGTGAGATGAGAGCAAGGCGGTGTGGCGCACAAATTGCAATGGGAAAGCGAAGTGGGATAAATAGTTGAAGGGTGGTGAATCGGGGGTTGCAGTTGACGGATGCTGATGCTGGTGACGATAAAGAGCACGGGCGAGCGGGCGAACAAACGAACGAACGAAGCGAGAAGAGCCTGAGAAAGCGACGCAGAGGACGGCCTATCCTTCTGGCATGCTAAACTCCATGGGCGACAGTGGAGGATACTCGCCCTTCGCGATCGCCTCAAGCTGAGCGAACGGCGGAAGGGCGGGCGTCGGAGGCGCATTGGCGTGATTGAACGGCGAACTGGTGGGCTTCATTGATGGCAGTGACGGCTGGACGATAAACATTGTCAGCGCTTGAACAAACGATGCGGGATCAAAGAAGGCTCGGAGGTCTGTCACCCCCGACCTGCCCATCACCGGGCGCATGCGTACCCGCGCCGCACGACATCATAACAAGCGTAAAAACAATGAGAGCGGACTTACCACTTTGAAGATCGGGTTTATTGCCGACTTTGGCGCGTTCGCCGCTGGACTGGCTTCGCGACCGCTGTAATTACTAAGGCCCGATGGAGAATAGTGCTGTCGTTGTGGCATCGCGAAGAGGTGCGAAGCCTGCGGTTGCGCCATGACGACGTCGGGATTCTCAGACCCTGTGACTGTCTGCCAGGAAGGCTGCGGCGAAAGCGAGAGAGCGTGTACAGCTGGTGGTGAACCCATGTCTGAGAGAGAACTGGAGTCGACCGAGGCGCGGAGGTGGAAGTCGTTGGCGAGATGCTGTTCATACGAGTGCGATTGCGAGCTGCGCACGCTGAACTCGTCGAATTGTCGTAATGGAGAATGTGCCCTCGATGTACTGCTCCGCAAACCGAGCATGCTCGGTCGCGGGCGCAATGATTGCGGATGTGGTACCGCCCTTGACGGACCTGGGTCACTGTCCACTGTAGCGAAAGAGATCGCAGAGACGGGCCCAATACTGTGCACGTCCGAAGAGGACATAGAATGATCGTCATCGTACTCCCGCCGTCGCGCCTTAGCCATACGCTCATCGCCTCGCCAGTGGTATGGACCCGAGGGCGCAAAGCCGTTCCCAGCTGGCGGCTGCCGAACGGGACCCGCCACACCTTTGGTCTTCTCAAAGCGTGTGCTCGACATCTGTGCAGACTGCATACCGGGCGAGAATTGCGCTTGCCAGTGTTGTTGCTGCTGCTGTTGCTGCTGCTCAGACTGCAAGAGAGTCGAATGCGACTGCCACTTCCACTCCAGCTCGGAGCGGGTGCGCGCCTCGAGCGCATTACGCTTTTGCATGACAGCGCGCGCCTGCTCGCGATGAGCCTTCTCCGCCTGTATGCGCCGTTGTCGCTCGGCCTCGCGTTGCCTCTCCTTCGCCTCCGCCTTGATCTTGCGCTGGTCACGCGGTGCGGGCTCGGACGGGTGAACATGAACGTCAGGCAGCGAACGGCTGTCGCTCGTGCTTGTAGACTGAGTGCGCTTGAGCGAAGGCAAAGCATGATCCGCTTCGTCGACAACGGGTAGCCCGTTCTGCGGGCCCTTCTCGCCGTGACCAAAGAAGCCCCATTTGTTGGCTTTGCGAAAGCCGCCGAGGATGGGGAGCTTCCCGCCAGGCTTCGACGTATTCTGAATCTCGCCATGTGCGGCGGCGTCGTGGTGCATTGATTCGGGGTCGACCGTGGGCCGCGCAGGATGCTCGAGCGCCATCGGCGACGTCTGTATCTCCGAATCGTGAACCTGGACAGGCACATACGAGACCCATTCTCCCGCCTGCGGCGACGCGACGCTCGGATACGACGAGGCGGACGACATGGACTGGTGCGCCTCGTGCCTTGTCGGGTGTACCTGGTCGCGCCACTGCTGGACCTGTGCATGCACGGGCTCGGGGCCCCACTCTGGCTGACCGCTCGATGACGAGTAGAACGATTGACGGTTCGGGTCGGAGTACCGCACATTGGGCGCGGAGCCCATCTGGCCCGGGTGGGGAACGCCAGGCGGGAGTGTAGCAGAAGCAACGCCGTTGCTGCGAACTTGCTGGAGGGCGGGAGCGGAAGTTGTGACCGTGAGTGTGGGCGGCATATTAGCGCGAGTCGCAATGTCCACGAAGTACGGATGATCAAGACATTGCCGGCTCGTGAGACGATCGCCAGGCTCGTACTTGAGCAAGTCTGCGATGCAGTCGACGAGTTGATGCGGGACATGCGGCTCGAAGAGTGTATTGAAGTTCATGGGCACCGTCTATCAAGGGATGACCGGTTAGATTTGACACGAGCGACTACGTAGTCAAGGAGAAATGGAACGAACCTGAGGAAACTGCCAGCCGACGGCCTTGCCCAGCTTGATGCCGCGGGGCCACTTGCCGCCACCGAGCGAACGACCGCGAGCGTCGAGTCCGTAGTCTCCAGAGGGGTCGCCGAGAACTTTAGTGATCTTCTCGATCTGGTCGTACTCTGTCTTGCCTGGGAAAAGCGGCCGGAGGTTGACAAGTTCGGCCATGATGGTCCCAAGCGCCCACATGTCAACAGGGTTGGAGTAATCCCGACACTTTAGAAGCACTTCAGGAGCGCGGTACCACCGCGTCGAAACGTACTCGGTGTACGGGGGCTTGCTCTGCGTTTCCCGCGCGAGACCAAAGTCGGCTAGCTTGACGATGACCGCGACGTCCTTCTCTGAGGGTCCGTCGCTGGAAGAAACGTTCTGATAGTCGTGCAAGCCGGTGGTGGTGACGAGGACGTTCTCGGGCTTCATGTCGCGATGGAAGTAGCCCTCTTCATGTATGTGGTGAAGGCCGTAGACCATCTGGCGGAAGATAGAAGCGACGAGGCCGCCGGCGAGAGGACGACCCTTGCGGGCCTTGATGAGTTGGAATAGGTGACCCTCCATGGGTTCGAATACAAAGTAGAGCTCCTTGGTGTCGGGGAGCAGGAAAGCGTCATAGAGCGGAATGATGTTCGGATGAGTCTTAATTACACGGAGCGCCTGGTACGGTCAATTCGGACGAGCTCACGGAGCATACGCACAGAACAAGGACATACCTCGATTTCCTTCAGCCTGGCGCACTCGTCCCAGCCGCCCTCCCACTTCTTTTTCATGCGCTTGACGGCCACCAGCCGCTTGTTGGCGTATTCCGGGCGGGCACCGGCGCCAGACTGCATCGCCGGCATCGGGGTATTGGGCGGTAGCGGCCCATGCCAATCACAGAGCCAGACCGTGCCGAAGGAGCCGTCGCCGACCGCCTTGATGGGCGTGAACGATCTCGTAGACGCTGTGCGGAGCTGCGTGAGGACGGCCGCACACATAGACTACGGATAAATAATAATGATAGTTACAGGAAGAGGCGTCTCCGTATATGGCCTGGGTCTGGGTGTAATGGACTGCCGGAATAGCCTGTGCGAAGAATGGCTCCTTTGGATGTGGTTGGTGGGTCTGGTGGGTGCGGGGGATGAGATTTGGCTGATCATGTTGGGGCGGGCGGGGGTTCTGGTACATGATCTGCAGGAGGAGTGCATCTGTGGGCTCAGCGCGAGAGCATGAGCAGTGGCCGCGGTGAGCGCAGGAGGAAAGACGTCTTTCGCGCGCTGAACCAGGCTAGTGTCACACCCGTTTCCGGCCCCAATTTCACAACGAAATCAATATCATCACGCTAGTCTACAGATCGAGATCCAGTTCCGGAACTCGGTAACACACTTCCTAATACGGATCTTCTAATATGGAACCTCGTTAAATCTGCCCGTCGCTTTAGCATTTCCGGCCTAAAACATAGCGTATGGATCACACTTACAGCTTGGACACGCTCTCCCCGTAGTGGCTACGCCGGATGACCTCCGCCAACACTGCTGCAATGTCGATCACTTCAATCTTGCTGCAAAGCTCTTGTTTGGCTTTCTGGGGTAGCGTGTTCGTCACGATCAGCTTCTCCAACGCGCTCCCCTCCACAGCCGAGAGCGCGTTTCCGCTCAGAATGCCGTGCGTCACGATGGCCAACACCCGCTTTGCGCCAGCCTCTGCCAGATGCTTTGCCGCTAGCACTAGCGTACCGCACGTATCCGCCATGTCGTCGACCAGGATAGCCGTCTTGTCCCGGACATGACCGACGAGGACCATGCGCGAAACCTCGTTCGCCTTTTTACGTTCTTTATGGAACAACGCAAAGTCCACACCGAGCCGATCCGCCATAGAAGTCGCCCTAATCACCGTTTAGACCCAGCTGCGCCCGGTAATCGCCATATCACACACCGTTTTGCGCCGCCAGCATCAGGCGAAACGATGACGACGTCTGACAGGTCGAAGTGTGTCCGGATATACAGAATCACAGACGGCTCTGCATACAACTGCTCGCAGTTTATTAGTCATCAGTGCCACAGGTGTCAAGCCAGTACGCTCACGCTGTAAAACAAAGTTATATTGATCCTTCGTTATGAGCGAGCGAACAAGATCTACGTACTTATCTACTGGCACGTCAAAGAATCCCTGGATCTGAGATGCATGCAGATCCATTGTCTGCGCATATGCGTTAGTGGGCGCTCGGAGCAGCGCAAGCGCAGACTGAAAGGCGCACAATGACATGGTCGCATCCAGACCTTTGCAGCATGTTCGCTACAAGTTTTGCAGTGATCGGCGCACGCGACTTGTCCTTCTTGTCCTGGCGCGAGTACGGGAAGAGGGGAACGACCGCGGTAATGCGCCTGGCACTCGCAATCTTGCAGGCGTGGATCATAATACAGAGTTCCATGAGTGAGGTGTTGATCTCCCCGCATCCGGTATTGATGATGTAGACGTCGTCCTCGCGCACCGACTCGACGATCGTCACATTCGACTCGCCGATCCCGCTCCGGCTCACGTTTGCGCGTGAGAGGGGAATGCCCAGACTAAATAGTAGCATTTAGGTGTGACTAGTATGGTATCTACAAGGATACACACCGGCGTGCGACCAGCTCTGCGAGCTCTGGGTGGCTCGTCCCTTCAACCCCGCAAATTTATCAGCCTCTGCGCGCTCATGTCGCAAGCTAGCGGCGCGCACCGGTAAAGAACTTGATACCGCTACCGTTCAACATGGTCTAGACGATTCTAAGCTAAGTCTGCCGCATGTACAAGCGGGGCACGCAAGCGAAGGCGGAGGCGAGGCTCGCTCACGGGAGTTGGTTGCAGACATAGGGGCTGAAGCCGAAGAATCAGTTTGCTCATCGCCACTACCCAAATCCAGCCAAGATCATGTCCAAAAACGCAAATGACTTTGAGTTCGACTTTTTTGGCTGACAACGTTTATCTCTGGCACCAAGAGCACGGCGCGCTACTTTGCGAAATATCTTCACCCCGATCTTGAACAAGGCGCGCTACCATGCCGCCGGCGTGCGCGTCTCTGCGTTTCTCAGCCGACTCCCATCGTGCACACCGCTTTGCGGCAGCTCGATCCGTTTCCCGGTTTGTTTATTACAGTGCTTGCGCTGCTCCTATGTCGTTTTGACAAGGATGATGTACGCTCATGGTGTGCGCCTTGGAGATCTTGAGATTTGGCAGATTGAAAAGCAACCTTGATCGACAGAGAAGCGGGATCTTTGACCCCCGCCGGCGGGTGGCCACGATAGGAAGTATATCGGGCTGCGTCGCGCATGGACTCGGGCACTTGTCATTGAGGCTAGCGGCGACAGTCCCGACGAGGGCGCGTGTGTGCCCGCTGTCGAGTATAACTTTCATCGCGGGCGACTACGGTCAGTTGCATCTTCCGTGGCGTCGCTTCTTCGCGAGCATCAAGCTCGCTAGTCGCCTTTTGGATCTATTCGGTGGCAGCGTAATAGCCGATACACTCACACCGTTTGGCGCCCTCTACGCTCTATGCTGTAGCAAACCGCAGCAATAGCTACATACGTTGCTCGACGCCCGTCAGTCGACATATGTTCGCAGCTGCTGCCACGATCACCGTGTCCGAGCAACGAAGCTCGAAGATGCCTCCGTGAGTCTGTCGGGGGCCGTCGCACTCGCCACCTTCTTCCATATGCCGTCGAGCGACGGCCGCCCGCGATGTTGCTCTCATACCTCTACGCGGAGAGTAGCTGCGCGCACCCGGGGCCGCACCGGACCCGCCTTCTGCGCTCGCGTCGGAGCCGCGCCGCGTGAACTGTCCGCGATGCTACGGGATTTAGAGACCGAAAGCCTTCCTAGCCATCTGCTCATCAACTCGAGAAGCCCGCGCGTAAGAAAGTCCTTTTCATGATCTTCTGCTTCTGGCTCTATCGTCGGTTATCCCGTTAAGCCGATACGGATCTCTCCGCTTGGTTGGTATCTTTCCGTGCACTCGGAAGTTCGTTCAAGTGGATGCTCGGGCAGGTCCATGCTTGCACATAACTCACCTTGACAAAGGCCGAAGGTTCCGTTTACTGGTACATCAAAGCAACCTCTACCGGTTGCGTTCTGGTGGTCTGGGCACGTCCCCGTCAGGATATCTACTCCACGCCATAATAATTGCGCCCCACTTTCGCGCGTACATGACCAACAGGATCACGTACGACGTCTGCATGGGACTCTTGGACTTTCGGATCGTTTCCGCCGGCTCGCGAGCTTGAGCTTCTTGTTGCACCAACCAAGCGCCGACTGTTCAGAACAAGCTTGTCCATCGGCCAACTACGGTCTCCTTAGCGCGGGCTCTCCAACGTCTCTGGATATTGTCCAGGAAGCTTACGCACTCACAGCAAAGCCTGGAGTGCGCAAATATCACCTTAGATGATGCAGTTTTGGCACGTCTATTCTCGATCGAATCTGTCTCGTAAGCTCATGATACTCATAAACATATCTAGATCCACTTCGTATCTGCGTATTCCATCTTCCGGAAATGATGTCACTCCGTCATCGCAGGTTGTTGCGTGATGTCGCCGATGCGGAATAGAGACATTCCGCAAGCGCGTTTTCGGGCCGTCAGTTCGGAAGGAAGTGGCACTCGTTGGAGCTGTTCCTCGTCGAACCGCTCGGATGCTGTTGCGCGTCGCCACACACAAGAAATGAACCAACGCTAGATGTTGATATGTAATATTAGTTGAACAGCGATACTCCAACTCATAAGATGGTAGCAGCAGTTCAGCTTGTCCCCAAAAAATAGCGCTGCTGCGTCGCTTGGCCTGTAGACATATAAAAGAGGCATGCCCGCAAGGTAGACGCCTCCCAGATCGCAAACATGTCAAACTCGTTCTACCACAACCACACCAGCCGGCCTCCTGAGAGGCCTTCGTCTCAAGCCAGCCGGGCTTCCTCCCGGCCAGGTTCAGCCAACCAAGCGCGCCCGGCACCTCGCGTGACTTGGTTTGGGCAGGTACGTTTGTCGGCTGAGCACGTCTCGCGCGTTCTGGTCCTGACGCTCATGTTAGGGACCTCGCGCACCGTATTCGCTCACATCTACGCCTGCGCCGGGTTCTTCCCGCATCCCAGCTTCCTCCTTCAGCCATGCCGACGCTCGTATGGTAAGTTTATCCTCCTTGTCTACTTATATCACTTGATTAACATGTCACGCAGGACGACCTCGCGCGCATGCCTCCCCCGGCTAACGTGCCCACGCAAACCGGCTCTGCGCATACCGCCGGGTTGCATCGTCCATCCAACTCTCAAGCTACGTCGAACTCGTGGCTGACGGCAGGAAACTGGGTAAGTTTTTCTCTCCGTCCTGCTCGAGACGATCTCAGACTTATCACCCGCGCAGACCCAGCTGTCGGAGCCTTGGCAGCCCGAGCAAGACGCTCGACTCATGGGCGAGGTCGGCCCGCTTACGGCGCAGCTATCCGAAATTCGCCGTAGCGACCGCCCTCGGAGCTCGATTACGGCCCACCGACCACTGGACCCGAGCATCTCGCCGCTCGACACAACGCCGACCCCGCCCACGGCACTCGAAGTCATCAACACGCAAGACCGCGAGCGAGCTGCCCGTGCTCAGGAGCAGCGGCATAACGCCCAACCGTCGACGTCTGCTCCCGCCTCGCGTCGTCCGTGGCCGTCACCCGAGGAACAAGCCATGATCGACCGCGCTCTTCACCCGGCCCCAACACGCGACTCGAGCGAGCCCGCCTCGGATCCGCTCCGCGCTTCCTTCGTACAGCAGACGGACGCGGTCGACATACCGCTCGATTCGGACAACCTCCCTATCCCCGAAGAGGGCCGCCCATGGGGTAGCCTCGAGACGCTCCGCGGCATCTACATCATCAGCAACAACAACCCCTTCATTCACTCTGGCGAGGCCCGCGAGGCCGCTTTCCAAACGGCGTACAACATCTTCAATCGGGCACGGCCGGGCAAGCGTTCGTTTGAAGCCTTTAAGCGTCATATGGACAGATGCCTCTCCATGAAGCTTCTCGAGAGCGTAAGTCTTCATTTACTTGCTTGCTTTTTTGTTACAAACATGCTAACATATCTTGCAGGATCCCGACAACGCGGTACTGCGCAAGAAGGCCAAGGGCGTCAAGATGTCGGAGGGTCATCGTCAACCGGGGATGGTTCGCTTGGAGAAGATTGCAGGCGAGCGTGAGCGCTACATGAAGCTCTCCGCGGATCAGAAAGAAGCACAGGCAGAGGTAATTCTTTCCCCTCATCTTATTTTTCGACGACGCTCATGCCCGTCTCATAGGAGGATACGAAGAAGAAGAAAGCCGGCGAGGCCATGAAGCGTCAGGCGTGTCGCACGGCGGGATCGAAACGGTCTGCTCGCGAAGCTCTCGCGTCGGAATTGGAGGACTCTGACTCCGACTCTGACTCCGAGAGCGACGGCGACTCCGACGACGTGCCGGCTCAGCGCAAGGGCAAGGGCAAGGGCAAGGCCCCGGCACGTCAGTCGGCTTCGCGTCGCGCACCTCAAACGCCGCATCGTCGCACCGGCGCCACAGTCATTTCGCCTCGCGCTTCCCGCCCTACATCCCATACTTCGCCGCGCCGCCGCCGCATTCGTTCGGTCTCGAAGTCGCCGCGCTCTCGTCGTCGCCCACGTCCCACCAAGCGACGTCGTGTCACGCAATCAACCGACCATGTCACGGACATCTTGGAGGACTCCATCTCGAAGGCTTCTGAGGATCGTCGCCGCCTCGAAGGTCTCTTGCGCGACACGAGCAACAAGCAGCAGGCGACGGTCGACAAGCTTGTCGGCTCTCTCAACGATCTGTCGACCGCGCTGATCAACGGCGCTCTTCGGGACTCCCATCAGCAACCGGCACCCTCACGCACCTCGACGTCTGGCCGTGTTTCCTCCCACCGTCGTGGTCGTACAGAGTCCAACACCGACGTCGACATGCGCACACCGTCGCCCTTGCCTTCTCGGGTTGAGCCTCCCCCTACTCAACATATGGTCTCGCCCTCCCCGACTCGGTGGTTGCGCGACAGCGCGGATAGGTTCTTCGCGCCATCGCGTTTCCCATCTACGTCACCCGCCCGCGCGCCGGTGTTTGATCTCGAGAGTAGTGCATCCCCGGTCAACCTACAGCCGTCTCGTTCTCAAGCCCGCCCGAGTGCTGACATGCATCTCGACATGCTGGCGTCGCGTGGACGTGCAGCGCCGCGGACGCCATCTCCGGCTTTGGGTGTGCCGTCGTCTTCCCGCCGCCAGATCTCGTCCCAGGTACCATTCGATGATGCATCCCGCTCGCCCTCGCGTTCGTCCTCATTCTCGCCATCGTTCCCCTCAACTCCGGTACAGCCAACTTCGCCCGCATCCGACCATGATGCGACACCGGATTTGCGTGCCTTCCTTATTCGGCACCATGGCGAGGATGGTGCGCGCGAGATTCTGCACCGGTACTGGAGTGAGGAGAAGGATGTAGGGTAGGGTAAGTATTGTACAGGACTTACTTGGACTTGCTGTTATCGTGTTACCAGTTTGTAGTTTTCGTCACTCGTTAATACACACTCGTTTCTTGAAGCTATCGGAGTGCAAGAAACAAAATACATTAAGCATGAAGGTATTCCTCTACAGTAGGTGGCATGAGGTCGAACTTCTGCGAGACTTGATTGGGGTACAGGCAGTTCTGTATGTTTGTAAGCAGAACAGCAACACGATAGTAGCTAGCAACTGGGGAGAGAAATAGACGATGTTTGGATGTACAGTTCAAGAACGGCCAGTTGTTAACAACGATCCCGTAACCATGCTCGACCGCGACGCGCATATCGGACATCTCGGCGTTGAACCATTGCTCCTCGGGCGCGAGGTTCTCACCATCAGCGACAAAAGGGCTCAGAAGCACCTCGCTATCGCCGTAGGCACCATCGCCATATAGCTGAAAGTAACGACGCGTGCCATCTGGCGACATGGTAAAGCAGTAGTCATAGCACAACTCTGCGATGCCACTGATGTCAAGCAGATGAAGATCGTTCCGTCGACCAGCTTCAGGACCGAAGAGGAAGGCGATGAGCCCATTGGGGATCACGATGCTCTCGAATTTGAGTGCATGATACCGCTTATGGCCCGAGTAAAATAGCCTTTGGAAGAGAGAGGGGCGACAAATGGCACGGATCGTGCAGTCTATCATACCCCACACTCTTTTGAGAGGACACCCCGCACGCCGGAAGGCACGCGCGTACGAGCGGAGGTTATCCGGGTGCATGACACCGTCCGGATCGAACTCGAGCAGATGTCGCCAGTCGCGCTCGAGCCACATGACGAGGCTGTTGATGCATTCCGAGATCGCTGAAGCCGAACGATTGAAGCGGGTGGTGAGGTCGAGTAGATCGTGGCCGCTTCGGAAGCGGTAGACCAATAAGCAGAAGGCCTCGATAGCCGTGAACCTGTGGCGGTACCGGGTGTACCAGGGATCTGGTATCCGAAGTGCGGCGACGATGCGCTGAAGCTCAGGGAAGGTGAACCTGCGTGCAGGCGTCAACATAGGAATCGACGAAAAAAAGTCAGTATACGCACCGGAAATACCAACGACATTCCTCGTCTCTTAGAGAGCCCAGCCATTCCTCTGTTATACGCTGACCTCCTTGTCTAGGGCGAGGTTGGGGTGGCGGTAGGTGCTGACGCAGCCCATGAATCGCGGCGGCAACCGAGAAGATGTCGAGGCCGCGGCCTTCGAGCAGGTTACATATGCTCACGATGGATTGCTGCTGCTGGCCTACGAGCTCTAGGATAACAGCAAGTATGACATGTATAGCAATAAAAATCCGGACTCTTGGGTCTAAGGGCATGGTTGACAGAGCGAAGCCGTACGCAGCATGGCAGGCCGTGGACGGGAGCTTTCCGAGCACATGGCAGACTACAATATCACTTGACGTCATACACTTTACATGCGGCGGCTTCAAGTTCACAATTCAACGTTCAACCCTCGGACCCTGTTCGACAGAGTTGGAGCTGTTGGAGCCTGTCCTTCGTTGCTCGAGCTGAGCTAAAAGGCGGTTGCGGAATGTCTCTAATGAGGCAGAATTAACGGCGTTCATCATGCGTGCCGAGATAAAGCTCCGACGAATTCGCGGATGGTTGAGGTGAACAAGCTAATGGAAGATACAGGGCACCAATATTTCTTCCATATTACACCCCGTCCTTCCAGTACTGTCAGAACTTGTAAGATATCGTTCCAGTCTGATGCACTTGCTGCAGACTGGTCTCGAGTTACGCCGCGCAATTCACATCGAGAAAATCGAAGACTGGCCGATGTAGTACGCAAGATTGTTAGTGCACCTGCGGCCGTCGACCTTGGGTGTGGGGCCGACCTTCAGTCATGTATTGAACCGGTTCGTTGGGAACATGGCCATACCATCATGACCATCCGCGAAGTCCTCGAGTCCACCGCAACCAGCGCAAATGAGGTCGTGTTACCATGAAGACCGCGGATGAGACGCGCAGAGGCAGTGGGGGCGATAGAGGTGTACGCATACTTCACTAAGATCAGTCGCAGAACTTTCGAGATATGAGTCCTGTCCTTGTACCGTCCCGTCAAGCTGCCAGCAGGCTACAAATCCATGGCAGTGTATCTCCTGTATACCAAGTAAGGGATGATGTATCAAAGAATGGAAAAGATCGGGCAGAGTGCCATATTCCAAGCCACGTTCAAGGTAAAGAACAGGATCAGAGCAGTCAGTCCAAAGTCCGGGGCCGATAGTTACTTGCAACTGCTGCCTGGCCGCGGCAGTAATTGGTTGTAGTTCGGTATTGTCAAGCGGCCAGTCCCGCTGAGAGTAATAAAACATGGAAGCTTAACGTCGCTGCAGTCAATATTGCTCAGTCTCCGATGCAAACTTATTATGCTGGAAAAGACAAGGGAAAACAGTGGCCTGATGGCAGGAACGCCACTGGACGCCAACTGTGTTTCGCTAGTCCTTCGTAGCCTGCCTAGAATGCTTGCTGAGAGCGACGGCGAGTTCGCACTGGCCGAGGGTTCGGCAATTTCGAATCATGTTGAGTTTGGTTTGAGCTCAGCGTTGAAGAAACCTCGAAGCATGCAGACGGTGGTGGTTGCGGGAAAGAGAGAGAGATAATCAGTTTATTTACAGTCGCCAGGCTGGGGTCGTTTACGACCTATGAAGCGACCCGTACTACTACGAGTACAGTAGGGGGGTGTATGTGTCTTGTGGGAGGCTATTGTCGTGAGTGGGTAATTGGGGATCGTTGAGACGGTTGGGGGTTGGTTTGGTGTGCCCCGCGTGGTAGGGGGAGCCGAGGCTTGCGGGAAAGAACGAATGGGGGATGCGGCTGCCGACGACGCTCGGCGCTCGTTGCTTCTTCCCACCACCACTGGATTCTGGCGTTGTCGGCGATATTGGATTGTTTCACTTACACAGCGTACTCAAAGCTCCAAATGATGGTATCGCTTATCGGCCGTATCGGACATCCTTGGAACACGGGCTAGCAGACTACCCATATGCTCTGCCCACTGCCTCGGCGGTCTTCTATAGTTGTGATTACCCTGTGAATACGTATATGAGACCTCTGCTATGCGCCAACTCGTCTTGACCCTTGCATGACCAGTGTTATCATCATGATTTGCCTATCCGAGTGTGGCCTCTGGGGAATGGTGTGTACTTCCTGTTGTGAAGCTGTCCTGTTTCTACGATTCGGGTTCACACGTATCCCATCTCTGCTGCTTGCGTAGGTCCCCGGAAACACCGACTGAATCTATGCTGTTGACATATAAAGTTGATATCGCTGTGTCGACAATCTCGACATTCTTTTCTTCGTCTTGATCTTGCCTTTCAGGGCTTCGTGCTCGTTTTCCGCCGCCGGTACTGGCTTTCACCTCCTTCCGCTAGTTCGTCTTGACAATCGACATTCACTCTTGTGCTCGATTCCCGAAACATATTTATGATGATCCAGTTACCTTTAATCTTCGTGCAGCTCGCCGGCATTGCGCTGGCAGCAAATGATTGGTCTACTGCATGCCACGAAGGGCAGTGCGCATGGGATGTCCCCTCGTCGTCTGACCACGACGGATCAGCTTTCTTGCAACTGGTTAGTAAGGATATATTCGTATCTTCCAGTTGTTGAGACTGATGTCTCAATGTAGTGGTCTGCCTCGCCATCGGCCATCGCGGACATCACCCCTGCAGCCGGTTGGGCTGTCCTCACATGCTCGGGCTCTGTCGCGGCACAGACAGTGCGCATCGCGTGTGTCGATCCTTCGTCTGGATGCTCGCACCTTCTCGATCCAGATATAAACCCCGTCAACCGCCTGGTTCGCTTGACCGACGAGGTGCGGCTCCCTTGACCCGTATCGTACAGCGTTCGACTGAGCTCGATTTGGTTCAGTGCGGGACTATGCCATTTGCTCGAATTGCGCATATGGACCTCAGTGCTGATCAGACATTACCCTCTGTGCTCTCGCATCGCGTCGTGCCGCCCCCTGTGTACGACATTGAGCTCGATACCGACTTTGGTGTCGACGACTCCGACCATGGACTCGTCAATTTTGCCGTGACAGCGAGTTCCATCAGGGAACGGCCCCCCCGCTTAACCTAACTTATGGCCGCTCGCTGAGCGAGCGTTAGCATAAGCGGCCATTAGGATTTTCTAGAAAGGTACCCCTCCGTGGCGCCCAATTTGGTGAGCGCTCTAGTGAGCGCTCAGTGAGCACGAGTTAAACCCGTTCGTAGACGCTCAAACAGAGATTCGTTAGCACCTGTCGAGCAACCATAGCACGATAATCAGTAGCATACCGTGAATATACAATAGATTTAACTCACCTGACAAGCTCGTTGCTGCAGCGTTAGCACGTATTAGCAAGAACGTAGAAGTACTTGAGATGCTTCTTACCCGATAGATTCAAGGTCGTGATCTGCGGCTGAGCCCGTTTAGAGCGCGTTGAGCAATGCAGCAGATATCCATTCGTGTATACTAGGGGAGGGCTACAGGAACAGCGTTCAGACGCCTTGGCGGCAATACATGGGAGACGGGGTACGAGAAGCACAGGAACGAGGAGTACAAAAGGAAACGGGGGCAGGGAGGTACGAGCAGTATGAGAGACGATCCGAATGGTTGAGCACGATGTAAACATAAGTGGGGAGCGTTCGATGTGAGGATGCTGGGCAGTTGAACGCCCAGGGTGGAAAGGCTGGAAGACGTAGCCGCGAGAGTCAATGGGGGTCAGCGCGTGTATGAACTCAAGAAAAGCGTGTCTCTGACGGGTCCGAGAGGGTTTGTACTAGCTGTATGCACGATCAGCGCCCATCGCTACTGGCAATGAGGCCGCGATAGTGCTTACCGAAGAGCTCAAGGGAGCCCGTCCAGGTAGAGCGCGACCATGTCGGCGTCGCCGGACGCGATCTGGATCGGAGCCGGTGCTCCAACCTTTGGCGCCTCCCATGCGCTGTGCCCGTCGTCAGATGCAGTCTCAGAAAGGGAGACGGGTGTACATACCTTGCACGCTCGTACAACCACTGAAGGGTGTACGACTTGGCCGTCGGTTCCCAAGTCTCCACGGCACCCTGGTGGACCTCGTACATCTTGCGGACGAGTTTATCCTTGAGCTCCGGCTCGACGAGGTATCCCTGCCAGCAGTCGTGAAGAGCGACGTCAATCTAAAGGGGGTTCAGCGGGCGCCGGGCGTGTCAAAGACAAGACGTACCGCCGTCGCGACCCAGATCACCATTGACTCGGGCAACTCCTTGCAGACGTCGCCCTCCTTGACGTGAGAGCGCGGGTACTTGGCGTCCGGGTAGAGGTCGGGAGAAAAGTTGAACTGCGACAGGGTCCCCGTCTTGCCAAAGAAGCCCTCGGCGAACATCTGAACGAAGAGCGACCCCGTGTACGGTGACTTCAGTGCGTCTGCAGTGACCTTGAACTCGAGGACGCCGGAGCGAGTCTAAATATGAATCAGCAATGTACGCGTTTGGTGACCACGGGAGGGGACTTACAACCCAACCGCCGTTGTATATGAACCTCTTGTCGTGCCGAAGCATGCTGATCATGTTGCCGAGCTGGTCTTGCTTTACTTTCGTCGTGGCGCCTATGAGCTGGTCGTATTCGAACGCCTTCGGCGCATGCTTGCGCGCGAGTAGTACGGTCTTGGGCCGCAAGACCGAGCGCCTGGTCCAGATCTGCGAGAGGCGTCGTCAGTGACGAAGACGCCGAAGGGCATGGGGGACACTGACCTGATACGATATCTTATCGCGGAAGACCGGGTCTGCCAGCCAGCGCAGGAGGACGTTCTTGAACTTGTCGTTGCCGCCGATGATGATGCGGAAGGAGCGGGCAGCCAAGTCCAAGCCCGTATCGCGATTATTGACAACAGGCGGATACATGTGGCCATCGGCGTCGAAGAAGACGGTGACGGCGAGCGCGACGTTCGCGGTATCAGACATGGAGCTGCCGAGAGGATCGGGCTGGTCCTCGTAGTTGGCCTTGTTGCCCTTCAAGACAAGGTGCGTATCCGGGTGATAAGGGGCGTCAGCAGCGGCCTGGCTCGCGTTCGCCTTCCCGACGTCCTTCTTCGCGCGGTTGCGCTTGCGCTTCGGTGGGGAGGCAGCGACCCCGTTAGCGTCAGCGTCCGCCACGACCGGCTATCGAGCGTATATAGCGTGAGCTCGTTGCGATGTAATGTAGCGTATGAAGAACGTACCATGCCGATAACGCGAGCCCGCTTGCGACGACGTTTCTTCGTGGCCTTCGCGACCGGCTGTTGTAGGTAAGCGCTGAGCGGGGGACAGGTACTCGAGCTTGTGCTCACCTGAACAGCCTCATCGGGCGTAGAAGCAGGTGAGTCCTCGTCCTATAAGATGGTCAGTAAGCTATGGCGCCGATGAAGATGCGCTCGTATACTGACCTCAACCTCGTCCTCGTCCTCAACCGCGAATGCCGGCGAGAATTGCTCGATCTAGGCAACAGTTAGCAAGCCTAGGTGAGAGCAGCCAGCTGTGGCGCCGATGAGAGTGCGAGTGGGCGCAGAGCACGCGAGTGGGCGCCAAGAGCGCGTAGGGGTAGAGCCTCTTGCATCCCGTCGCATGATACCCAGGCTTGTGCCAAGGGCTGCATACGGGAAGCGCGAGGGGTGGCGAGGGGAAGGGGAGCGGGCGAGGGGCTGGTCGGGTCGGGCGAGGCGCGGGGCATGGTGGTGGGAGGAGGCAGACGCGTCGATGATGTAAGACCGCGCGCGCCGATTCGCGCCAAGTCGGCGTTCACCGCCGCGTCGTTCCCACACCAATCTCTCCTCTCACCACCATGTCCCGCCCACCCCCCGCGCATACTCACCTCCCTCACAGATCAGTACCACCGCAAACCGGTGGGAGCAGCCCTCGACGCAAGTCTGGGTATCATGCTCCCCCGGCAGAGGTGTTCCTCGCACCCTCATCGACGATGGGGGATCGATAACAAGACGGACGTACCTCCTCGGACGAAGCCTCGTTAGGCGCAGGCGCGGCGTTCCTCGGCGTAGGCGCGATGGCCTCCTTGGCCTTACCGGTGGACTGGAAGGGGGAAGGAGTTAGCGTGGTGGGATGAGAAGGTGAGAACGAGCTTACCTTCGACGCCGGCGGGCGGTTAGCTGATGCGCGAGCGGCTGCAGCATCTTTGGCGTCCAAGCGGGCGTGTCCCCATGCGTCGGAGTCAGAGCCCGGTCCGCTTGAGAAGTCTGCGCGGATCCTCGGATGCTCCTTGGCCTTGAGCGCGGCGGGGTTGATGACGTCCGTCTGGCCTTGATCGACGAGCTCCTGCACGTCTGGTAAGTACATCGATCAACTCGAGCGCATACAAGAAGACTTACCCCAGCTTCAAGCTGGTCCCGAATAGTCTGAGCACGCTTGCTCAGCTTCTTCGCCGGCTTCTCGACAGCCTCCTCCTCTACCTCCTCCTCCCCATCATCCTCGTCCCCGCCGGATCCCTTGGCGCCAAAGGTCTCGACGGCCTCGACGTTCATGCCATCCGACTCAGCGTCCGAGTCTGACGACGAAGACGAGTCTTCCCTCTCGACGTAGGTATCAGCGTCCTCGTCCTTCTCCTCGGCGGTGCGTTTGGCTCGCGCCGCGGTCGGCGCCTTCCTGGCGGCGGCCATCTCGATCTCGAGCCTCTTCTTCTTGGCGGCGGCGGTCTCGCGGAGGGGGGTCTTCACGGCGGCGGGCTTCTTCACGGCGGCGGGCTTCTTCTTGGGAGGCGGCTTGTCGCGTTCCTCGTCGCTGGACGGGGGAGTCTGGCGCTTGCTGGTGCGGTTAAGCTCCTGGTCGGCCGTCCGGCCTTAAGGATATATGTAAGCGTCTCATTCCTTCCTCAAACGATACGAAGTGCTTACCAGAGTTCCTCAGAGCAACCTCCTTCGCGCCGCGAATGGTAGTTGGCGCTGGGGAGTCGGTTAGGCAAGCACCGGAGGGTAGACGCTGAAAGGGACTCACTGGCGTCGCGCTCGATCACACGCTGCGACTCGACCTCCTTGGCCGTTTCCTTCCCAGCACGAGCGAGATCGCGCTGAAGCTCGGCGAGGTCAGCATCCTGCTGGGCGTTAGTGGCGGCGGCGGCGGCTGCGGCCTTGGCGGCGGCGGCGGCGGCCTTCGTCTTGGCGTTGGTCTTGCGTTTGCCCATGGTGTATTGATGGGGGTGAAAGGGTAAGCCGTATAGCGTCGCGCAATCCCTTACAAGTACTAATATCCTTCCCCAGATGCTTCGAGGTTGTCTGCAGCCGTTTGCAGCGGTCCGGGTGGAGCCCGGGCGAAAATACACACCGGCCCTCGCACATGCCGGCGTCGCAGAGCGCTCTCCATGCGCTACCGCAGCATCCAAAGCCGCGTCGAGCCTGTCTGCAGCCGTTTGCAGCGGTTCGGGCGGAGCCCGGTCAAACAGCGCAGATCGCGATGCTGCCCCGGCTTTGGAGACTCGTCACGACATGACGAGTTATACTGTACAGCTCGTACAGCGTGGGCTATTTGCACAACTCGTGCAGTATAGTCTACTTGAACAGCGTGCGGCTGCGCTTTGGATTATCTCGCGCTCTCATGCACGCGCTCGCGTTCTTGCTGCTGCACGCAGCGTTCTACGCGCTCCCTTGTCCCCCACTCTGGATCCTCTGCCACACCTTCTACGCCCTCCCGCTCCCTCCGCTCTGGACCGTTTGTTGGGTGTATCAGCATGCGCTTGACATTGCCGTCCATGTCTTTCTCTGGCTTATCTCGCAGCCCGCGCGCCATCCGTACATATTCAGCGCCTACTACTTGTTAGGGCTGGAGCTTCTGCTGGGTTTCGCTCTGCTGCGTGGCCTCTACGACGAACACGCTTGCTACCAGCTGCAGCCGGCCGACTTCAGCGTGACGCGGGCGCAGCAACGCCACCCTTGCGCTAACATATTCGTTCTCGGGCTCTCACCCAGCGCTGTACTTTTGCGTGAGTCTCGATTCACTATTGAAGGCATTCGAGTCCAGCTCTAACTTACTGGTGCAGGGGCTCCCTTGGGTTCGACGACCGCCTGGGTCATTCAAGAATTGCAGCGCAGACGCCTGGTTCCCACTTCAGGCGCCAGCACCCGGCTCGGTTACGAACTTCTTCACTCTCCGGGCCCTGGTGTGCGCCCGCGCTCGCTCTCTTTACACCAGGATCTCGCGCGCGCTGGCCTCGGGAATAACTCCACCATTCACGTACGCTTCGGCTTGGATGGAGGTACGCAGGGGTCGGCGCAAGGTGTTGCTGGGCCCGCCGACTTACAGGCAACGGTCTTTATGTGCCATGGCTGCAGCAGGCGCTGCCGCACCTTCCAGGCCTTGCTATCGCACAAGATGCAGTCCCCTTTCGACATGTGTCGAGAGGAAGACGACGTCGAGCCTGAGCCCGCTCTGTCTGACGCTGCTCATACCACTCGGTATAACGCCATGTTCCCACATACCCATGCCAACCCACAGCCGCGTACACCACCTATCCGCAAGCCCGCAGAGCCTGCAGAGCCTGTGCCTCGGCGTGAGCCTGAGCCGATGGACGTCGATCCTGTGTCTCCCGAGGAGCAAAGTGCTGACGATATCGGTGACCACGGCTCAATGGACGTCGACCTCCCTGACGATCAGCCAGCTGTAGATGCCGCGGAAGACGCTCTTGGTTGGGGCGCCGAGGACGAAGCCCGTGCACGCGAGCGCGCTGCAAGTAATATGGACGGTTTGCAGTACGACGAGGAGTTTGAGGAGGATGCGGAGGACGAGGATGACGCTGCTGAGCTCTTCGAGCGGCTCACTATCGTTGAGGAGGCTGGTGAAGGGAACGATGGCCTGGACGGTGCTGGAGAGGAGGATGCGGGTGATGGTGGAGAGGGTGGTGAAGGGGATGGTCCTGGCGGTGGAGGTGGGGGAGAGGGTCCGGGTGGTGGAGGTGGAGGTGGAGGTGGTCCTGGTGGTGGCGGTCCAGGCAATGCGCCTGCGCCTGTTCCGCCTCCTCCGCCCAGTAAACACTTCATCAAGCGTTTCAATGGGCGGGCAGGAGAGCCTCTTGGTGGCGTTGCAGCGGCTGGCAACGGGTTTGCGACATACGAGGCCAATCTCCCAGCCAGCGAGGACCCCAACAACCCGTATCATCCCTTCGTGACCAAGATGGACTGGGACATCGCGAATTGGGCGAAGACTTACTCTATTGGCGCCAACGCGCTGACGGCGCTGCTGAAGGTGGATGGTGTACGTCCACTCCCTCTCTTTCGTTCTATTTTGTACTGACGCTCTGCGCATAGCTTGTCGACAGGTTGAAGCTCAAGTTTCGCAACAACCGCGAGCTCAACCGCATATTGGACCGCATGTTGCCGCCTCGCGCGAACTTCGTGCGCCGCACGAAGGTCATCGAAGGGGAAAAGGTTGAGCTGTACCTGCGCGACACCCTCGAAGTCGTGAAGGAGATATATGGACGCCCGGACTTCGCAAAGTACTTGGTGTTCGCTCCGGAGAAGCGCTACCAGTACGTGCTGGACGCGCTGAGCCGTGCGTACTCGGACATGCATACCGGTAACTGGTGGTGGGAGATGCAGGTGTGTTGTCCGTCTTCGCTAGCATTGATCTTATAGCTAACGCCTCTCCTCAGAAGAGGCTGGAGGAAGAGAAACCAGGCGCGACCATCATACCACTCATTGTCTCCTCCGACAAGACACAGCTCACGCAATTTCGCAACCGCTCTGCGTATCCCGTCTACCTCACGATTGGTAACTTGCCCAAGGAACTGCGCCGCAAGCCCTCGCTCCAGGGCCAGATCCTCGTTGGCTATCTACCCGTCACAAAACTCGAACACATCAAGAACGCCAAGGTTCGTCGCCGCGCGCAGGCGAACATCTTCCATACCTGCATGATCGACATCTTCGAACCTCTTCGGGCCGTCGCGCAGGACGGCGTGGTGCTTACGTCGGGCGATGGAGTGAGGCGGCGCTGCCACCCTCTACTGGCAGCGTTTGTCGGGGACTATCCAGAGCAGGTGCTCGTCACCGGCATCAAGTCCGGCCTCTGTCCCAAGGGCAAGCTAGACTCTACGCTCTTTGGCGACTTGATCGACTGCGAACCGAGGGACCCTAAGGTCGTGCTGGAGGCGCTTCGGACGCGCGACAAGCTTGCTGAGGACCCAGAGGCCTACGTCGAGGCCTGCGCTGGGGTCGGCATCAAGCCGATCAAGCCGTTTTGGGAGCACTGGCCGCACGCAGACATCTTCGCGGCAATCATGCCAGACATTCTGCACCAGTTATACCAAGGGGTCGTCAAACACCTTATCTCCTGGCTGAAGAGCGTCCACGGCGCCAAGGCCATCGACGACCGCTTCAAGCGCCTCCCACCCAACCACCAACTTCGACTCTTCAGCAAAGGCATATCCGGTATGTCTCGCGTCACCGGCAGCGAGCACCAAGACATTTGCCGCGTCCTTCTCGGTGTCATCGTCGACATGCCCATACCGGGGAAGGGACAGCACCCGCGAGCCCCGCTCGTGAGCTCGGTGCGCGCCCTGTTGGATTTCGTGTACATCGCGCAGTATGAAGAGGCATCCGAGCAAACGCTCACCAAGCTCACCCAGGCGCTCAAACGCTTCCACGACAACAAGAACGTATTTATCAAGGAGGGCGCGCGCAAGAACTTCAACCTGCCGAAGCTTCACGGTCTATCTCATTACGCCGACTCCATCAGGCTCTTCGGCACTGCCGACAACTTCAACACCTCGTATTCGGAGCGTCTACATATCGACTACACCAAGAACGCCTACCGCTCCACCAATCGCAAGGACGAATATCCTCAAATGACTCTCTGGCTACAGCGGCGCGAGCAGCTGCTCGCGCATCGCACCTTTGTCGACTGGCGCCTGCAAGGCCGACCTTCTCTCGAGGACATGGTTCGAGCTCCACAGCCCGGCGCGTTGAAGCTCAAGCAGAATATCGCGCGAACCCCCAGCAGGAAGTCGTTGTCGTTCGCAGATGCCGAACGACTATATGGCGCCGAAGGCTTCGAATCAAAGCTCAAGGAGACCATCGTCAAGACGAAGTTCCCCAACAAGACCGATAACCAGGTGGCTACCATCGCCGGCGACATCGAGCTCTCCTTTGGCTCGGTCTGCGCCTTCCACCGCCTCAAATTCTGGCATGGAGACACCCACGAGCGCAACCCGGATCTCGTTCAAGACCTCCCAGACTCCATCCAGGCGCGGCCGGCCTATCGCGACACTCAGAAGCGGCAGATGCAGGGGAGGTTCAATACCGCGCTGATAGACGAGTTCGGAGATGCAGAGGAAGTTGGGCTGAGGGGTAAGCTTTCTATTCACCTTTGACCCATCCCATCATCTCGCGCTGTAGACCGCTGCTTCAACACCCGCCTACCTCTATTCCTCACTCAGACCCTTGCTGACTTGCGCGCGCAGGATATCGTGTGGGGCAAGTCCGCCTCATCTTCAGCCTGGCCGAGAAAGCTCGTGAGAGCGTGTTCAGCCGCACCCCGGAAGCACCTACGCACTTCGCATACGTCGAGTGGTTCTCGCGCATACCCGGCGCGCCTGAGCCCTCTCACGGCATGTACAGCATCGAGCGCGAGCGCGTCGACAACGAACGGGTGGTCTCCATCATCCCAATGGACCGCATCAAGCGCAGCGTCTCCCTCCTACCTCGCTTTGGACCTCGCGTCGACCCTGCTTGGACGAGCGATAACGTTCTGGAGTTGTGCCAGAAGTTCTACATGAACCCGTTCTCGGATAAACACGCATACATGACACTTACTTAGGATAGTTGTTTACATTGGCTTATGTTTCAATGATTGTGTTGTATAACCTTACTAATAAATGCATATTTGGTGATTACTATAGCATGAGTGAACATTAAGAAACGCATTGTAAGTATTGAATCTATAAAAGGTATGTTATTCATTAAACTTGCGAGCTTGATGTATGATGGCAAATACCGTGACTTTGTTGAACGGTCGCGTGAGAACGTGGTCTTGCCGAACCCGGACGCTGATCTCGAACCAGCGCCATTGCTTACTCCCTACCTCCACCACCACCACCGCCACCACCACCATCCTTTTCCCTCCCTCCCCACCTAAATCTCAAGGAGTCTCGTACACGCCCTTGGCACACGCCTGGGTATCAGTGTATCGAGATTGGACTTGACCCATTCATCGGCGCCCAACGCCGCGCTACACGACCAACGCCCGCACCAGCACGCAGATCCACCGCCGGCCGCACCTCTTGAGTTATCATGGCCCACGTTCACAGTAGGATGTTGCCGGTGTGTCTATTTCTTTGTGCTTTGTCTCGTTTTCCCTTCCGTTTTCTTTCTTTCTTTCTTTCTTATACCCTTACTTGCTTTCTCTGGGCCCTGCGCACTGCAGCACCCGCTCGCACCACCCTGTCTAGAACTTCTAGACCTGAATGCGCTCTCACCGGGGCACTGACGGGTCGACGATGGTCAACGACTTGCTTGGTCGGGTTGGGCGACTTGTGGCGCGTATCCCACGGCCCTCGCCGCCTTTTACTTTGCACCCATAGCCATCCGACGCGTTTTTCGCGTTTTTTTTCTGTCTGTCATGCTATAGGATGGCTAGCTAACATGTACAACAGGAACGGGCGGGAAAAACGCGTTCTGGGCGCGAGTTCTCCGCCTACCAACCGGAGACCATCGAGGCGCCGATCGACTACGCGCGATTGCTCAAGTACGCGGTCGAGGTGCAGCTGCAACAGGCTGCCGATGAATTGGGGATACCCTCGGCACCAGGCAACTCATCACCGCCTTCCCCACCTCCGCGCGACCCTTCCCCGCCGCCACGCAACCCTTCGCCGCCACCGCGCACCCCTCCAACACTCCAGAAGAGTACGGTCTACCTGCTCTCAGTAGACAACCTCATCGGCGAGATGGCCGCGACCGAGTTATCGTCCAAAGCTGGTGCTGCGCAAAAGCGTGCGGCAGACGGTACGTATATGAGCTCGACAATCGCACAGCTGGTTGCTCACCTTGTTATAGTGCTCTCAGACCTCTCGGACCTCTCAGACTCGGAAGAGGAGGGTCGCACCGGCAGCGCCGCGCCCAAGAAAAAGAAGCGCAAGAAGTCCGAGGAGCAGAAGCAGAAGAGCAAGCAGCGCTCGAAGCAGCGCAAGAAGGAGAGGAAGGCGGCGGAGATGGCTTCGGGTGAGCTACCCAAGCGCCGTGCAGCTTCCGCCAAGCATGGCGTCAAACCTGGCGTCGAGAAGCCCGCCTACAAGACAGCCAAGCACGCATTCGACGTCGACAAGTGGGGGTACGGCGCCATCAACGGCGGCTCAATTAGGCATACCCCATGGCTTGCTGGGAACCTCGACGCGGAAGGCGTGCGGTACATCGCATGGGACGGCAAGTAAGTAGATCTTTGGTTTGATTAATGCACCGTATCTAACGCTTGAGCGCAGGACAACCAAGGTCGTCCTCGACTCGAAGCGCCGCATCGTCGCTGTGCTTCTCGCTCGCCCTAAAGAGGAGCCCGACGCCCTCGGCAAGACGAGTTGGGATTATTCGATGGAGCGCTTAGCCGCCCTATTCGACCGTATCCGTCGCGAGCACGATGGGCAGTGGACGGGGGAGGATTACAACGGGCGGCGCGGGAGGTTCACCTCGTTTGGCATTGGGGGTTCTTTCGGGGGAGGGCAGACAGTGCGTGCTCTCGATCCAATGCGCATATAGTCACTGATATTCTCTTGCAGGTGCCGGGCAACCTGAAGAAGGATGGCTGGCAGGCAGAGGTCGAGGGTGAGCTGCGCGCTCACCCTGATCTGCAACGCCTTGCTCGCTGGGGCAGCGGTAAGTTGCATACCGTCTTATTCTCTTACTTCATAACTCATCCTTCTTCAGAGGGCTTTGCCCAATTCTTTCCGAAGGCCTACGCCTTTGCCGCTGACATCATGGAACAGCTCATCGGCCGCGGCGACGTTACGCGCAACATGCCCGGCAGCGTCTATGCCGCCTCGACATGCAACCTTGGCCCTCGTACGGTGTGCCTCGACCACACCGACCACCTGAATTACCCTGGGATCCCTTGCGTGATCACCGGGTTCGGGAACTACAACCCGGACGAGGGCGGTGACCTGTTCTTGCTCAACTTTGGGCTCCGCATCAGGTTCCCGCCTGGCTCGACCGCCATCCTATCCTCGGCCGGCGTTCGCCACGGTAACACGCCGGTACCGGAGGGACAGACGCGCTACTCGTACACGCAGTACACAGCGGGCGGTCTGGTCCGCTGGGTCTCTCTGGGATTCCGCACGGTAGGAGACATGAAGGACGCCCACCGCTCGAGGGTCTACGGCGCCCCTGGCTCAGACTTCAAGGAGCAGCTCGGGCGCCTGAGCATCTACGATGAACTTGAGGTGGATCGTGCAGCATTGGCTGCTAAGTTTAGTAGATAGAATATCTTATAGCATACAGTCCACCAGTATCATACACATTGCTATTATCTACTTAGTGCCTTACATACTTGTACATTTACCTTTCTCAATGCTATACACATATTTTGATTCTTTAAATCTGCTGTACATCGTGACATTGAACTTATGTATCTACTAAGGTAAGCAACTAATACTATCGAGCGTACGGTACGGCGCTGGTGGTTGTGCGCGCGCGCCGAGCGAGCGTGGGAAGAGGCGCGACGCGTGCTGAGACTTGCGCGCGACGCGTCGCGACTTGTCTCAAACCACCACCGCGACGCGACGGCCCACCACCGCGCCCGGCACCACCACCACCATCCCTTTCCCTTCCTCCCCACCTACACACTCAACAAGTCCTGTACGCGCCCTTGGCACACGCCTGGGTATCAGTGTACGGATTGGAGTTGAGTCCCTTCATCGGCGCCCAACGCCAACCCCACCACCTACCTCAACAACCCGGACCCGGACCATGTCCTCCTCCACCAACCCTCGCAACCTTCTCGCCGCTGCGCGTGCCGGCGGAGAACTGCCCAGAGGGCTCAAGTTCAAGAAGAGGGAGGCGCCGCCGCCGGATGCCGCCACCACACCCGTCTCAGCGCCACCTCCTCCAACCGGCTCCTCCTCCACCATGCCGCCTCAGCAACCCGCACCAATTACCGCACCTCCTCCTCCAACCACCGCCCCAGCCGCCCGCTCTCCTCAGCCACCAGCGCCGAGCCCCGCACCACCGCCTCCTGCCGCCTCCTCCATAATGCCGCCACCACCGCCCGCGCCCAGCTCTGCAACGCAAGAGCCCGAGACCCTCTCTGCCGTCAAGCTCCCCGACGGATACACCGCCGCCGCGTTTTGGCTTCACGACGAGGCCGTGGTCACCTACGGCGCAGACGAATCGCCCTTTGATCCGCGCGCCAACGAGGACGAGGGACCGTTCGTCGGGGTGGACGCGTGGTGGGGCTACTATGAGTGGGCGATCAACCCACAGCCGCTCGACCACTGCTCGCCACACCTCCCGCTCATTCGTGTGCCGGACGCGAGCGCAAAGGAGACCTCCTGGGAGTTCAGGGAGGTGCGCGACGAAGATCGGGAGGTGGTACTCACCGAGAAGGAGCCCGGCGTGATGGCCCGGTCCGCTAACATCTTCGTCATGAAGCGGGACGTCCACAAGCCGGTTGGACGGCACCTCAAGACGCTGCGTGCGCTGTTCAACAGCGTGGCGGCGCTCTTCCGCTACACGAGCACTCCGCTGGGCGAGCGCGGCCTGGCGCGGCTGGACGCAAGCTCTCGGGAGCTTCTCTCGCACGCTCGCATCCCCGTCGAGCAGTCGAAGAACATGATGATCTTGTGGGGGATGATGCATTGGGGGAGGCTCGGTTCGAGGGCGGAGTGGAACGCTTGCTGGCGAGGGATGCAGCGCGCGATGTACGACGTATCCGCGTTCATCGACATGTGCGGCGCTCTTCTCCCCGACGATCTGCATCCCACCGCCCGCGACCTTCTCGAGCTGTGCCGCAAGCGCCGCAGGGAGCACGATGCGGTCCCAGGCATGTCTCGGCGCGGCGTGATTCTCGCGGGCAAGGACACCAAGTTCTTCCCCGCCTTCCTGCGCATGGGCGTGCCCGTCCACTGCCTCATTTTGCAGTCGCAGCTGGGTCCCGCCGCCAAGTTGGTCCGCCCGGTGGGCCAACTTCGCTGCAGTGCTAGGCGGTCCGATCAGCTCAGTGAGTCCATTCACTGACGCACATCAGCAAGCACAACGCTAACGCCTTTTTAACAGACAACTTCGTGCTAAGAGAGCTCCCCTTCGCCTGCTACCTACCGCGCCGTGCACCTTGGCACCTCTTCGAGCGCGTCTCGAGGGGAATGATCTCGCTCCCGGGTGGTCCAGCGCCTGAGCCTTCCAAGAAGGCGGCCAAGCGCAAGCGCAATGAGGATCGTAAGTAAACCTACAACTAATCACAAGCCTAACCTCTACTGACCCAGCGCTATCTATCAGACACCCAGCGGGCCCTCACCGCCCAAGACACCTCGGCCAAGGCACGCGAGGCGGCGTTCAGGGAGGCCCATCCTAGCCTGACCATGTCGTCCCTGCTCTACAAGACGATTGCCTGGCGCTCGCCCGCCATTCGCTCCCACTTCGATCGCCTCGAAGCACCTCTCCTGCCCTCCGCCCCCACTCCCATCTCTAAGTTTGCCACGGGTCTCCAGCGCGCGCTCGAGAACGTCGAGGTGGCGGAGGGCACCTTGGCCATGACGACCTTCATCCCTCCGGTCCAGTTATTCACGCACGCTGGTCCACTGCGCGCCGCGCGCTCCCTCGTCATGTTCGTCTGGCTTCTGCCGACGATTCTTCAGCGAATCGAGCTCTCGCATACCGACGACGCTGTACGCCGCTTCGGCTCTGGGGGCTGGAAGGACATACTCGGGGGCGAGCACTTCTATCACGGGGTGCCGGGGGAAATCACCTGGGAGCAGTTCTGGGAGAACCCTCACCAGTACTGGCAGTACGGCGGCGAGGACTTCTGGGGCAAGGCGGAGAATAAGCGCCTCAAATCGACGCCGGGCGCTCTACCTCGGCTAGGCGTGCTGCCTTGCGGGCACGAGCCCAAGGTGGACGACCTCCTCAACAACCCCGACGCTGTCGCGAGCCTGCTGTTCAGCATCGGTCAGCTCGGGCTCATCGACACGCTCACCTTCATCACCAAGCCGTCCAAGCTCGAGAAGGCAGGGGTCCCGCTCGTGCAAGAGCCGGAAGTCAAGACCGCGGATAACGGCTACGACGTCAGTCGCCTACACAAGAAGCCCACACCTCGTCGCCAGCGCGATCCCTCTCCTCAACGCGGTCCCTCGGAGCCCAAGAAGAAGAAGCAGAAGGCGCGTTCGAACAAAGGACTCGGCGCGAAGATCTGGGAAGACCCGCACCCGAACGACGACGCGCCCCGCCCCTTCAAACACTACACGCCCACCATTCAGGCCCTCAACGGCTCGCACGAGCTGCTGAAGCGCATCCGTCGCATCGTCATGTACGATGGTCACTTCGACGCCAACGGATGGCCCAAGTTCTGGTCTGCTGAGTCGCAGGACCCCGTCGAGCGGCGCCAGTGGTTGACCGACTTGAAGGAGTTTCTGCTCAAGGACGCCGCGTATTCGAAGCAGCTGGACGATCACATGGCGAGCAAGGGCAACTTCGACTGGATCAAGATCGCCGAGCTCACCAACAAGTGGCACGCACCGTCGCTCAACGCGATGAAGCAAGAGCAGCTCGAGGCTCACCTCCTTTGGCGGTACTCCCTCACCGCGCTGAAGTGCGGACGGGTCCCGGCTGCGTTCCACCACGAGCCCGCGTTGTCCGTGCGCGGCCAGTGCGCCAAGTGCTACGCGCCCCCCGTTGTCGGCCCAGGGGGAATGGACTTCGACGCGGACACGGACAATGAAGAGGATGCCGAAAACGGCTACAGCGACTGGTACTGGCGCACTCGGCGGTAGGTACGTGTCGAGCGTCTGGTCTTCGCTGTAGCCGGGCGGGCGCCGCTCTTTTTTTCTTGCTTTGTTTACTGCACCTAGCGCTTTCTTGGACTCGCTACAACCTGCTGTGCTCTATACTCCTTCTCGTCTCATCGCTCCTCCCCATCCTTGCTGTACTATCGCTCTCCTGTGTGCTCACGCCCATCCCTGCTCTCCTACATGCCTTGTGAATGAATATATTGTGTTTGCCAATGTTTCCAAAATAATCTTATTTTATTGAATTGCGTGACTATATACTAAGGTAAGTTCATTATTATCAGCTCATTCGCGCGCCTGTGCGGTTCATGAGCGGCGTCTGCGCCGCCTATTAGGCATTATCTCGGGTAAGCTCTTGTAAGCATTTTTTAGCATATGTTGCTTATTAGCTGCTGCTGAGTTAGGTTAAGCGGGGAGGGCGTTCCCTGATGTCTGGTCCAAGTGTCCGCGGGAGTACGATTGAACGCGTGACACGAGGCCGCTTCCAATCTCGTGCATTTGTTGACGAGCAAGAGAAACTCGCGAAGCACGCATATATCGCCAGTGGTCTTCAGTGTAAGAGCTTTCATTTTTTTAAATCCTCATCGCGCGTAGATGTTGAACCAGCTTCACCAGAGCTCACAGCTCGCTCGGACAATCATTCTGTCAACGAGAACAAGACTGCTTCGATCTTGGTGCATGTTAACAGGACCGCCAACGTGTTTAATCAGGATGTAGACTGCCAGGCAGCATCGGTTCCGCTCGACACGAGTGCAGTGGCGGATGTGGATGTTGTGGCAGACGCGCAAATTAAATTTGGCATTGTGATCGTCGGTACAACTTATCCGCCCAAGGTCGAGACAGCTACTATTACTGCAGACATGTCTGGCAGCATTGACGGTGCTCTTCGCGTACAAGCCAACGTAGAAGGTTCCTTCTCGAACAGTGTTACGCTCTTCGATTTTCCACTTCCCGGAGGCATTGTCATACCGAAGTATGTTCTTTTGCTATCTTCGCTACCTAGAGAATTGAACTTGCGCCCCAGCTTTCTTCAACTAGGACCTGCGTTCAGGGTCAGAGCAAGTGCTGAAGCAGACCTCGGGAACGCTGTCGACACTACCATCGGTCTATCTTACCGTATCGAGAACGCCAGCCTTGTCTACCCTGCCAAGCATGGTCATGGAAATGGAACTTTCGTTCCCAATGAGACCCGTGCGCACTTCGAAATCCTTCATCGCATCGAAGAGTTCACTGACATTCATCCAGCGTTGCAGCTCAGCATGGACACGAATGTCACCGGTTCGGTGTCGCTGACAGGGCATCTGATTCCCGAGTTGGTCATTGGCATTGATGCCTTCAAAGGCCCCGCTCATGTTCAGGCGGAGTTTGCATTGTCTTTAGATGCCTCTGCGACAGTGACGGTGAATGGAACTGCAGGTATCACAAGCTCAACAAATTCGTCTGCCGTGGCCACCCCTCCAGGCGCGTGCGTTGACGTAGGCACCGCGCTTGCAGTCAGCGCCGGTGTCAATACCAGCCTGTTCGGTATTTTCGACGCCGATGCGAACGTAGACTTGTTCAACGGCTCGTTTGGTCTCTATAACGTTCGTTCCACCTTCTCAACCTTGGGTCTTGTGTTGAGACCGCTCTTTCTAGACGTGCACCGACCTGGCAGACGCAAACAGTACTTTGTCGGGCAACGGTACCGATGCCAGCGCAGGCAGCGCTCGATCGTCCATTGGAGCCAGGTTATCGTCGGGCGCATACCAGTGGTCTGCTCGTGCCCTTCCCGTCCCTGTCGACGCACCGCGCGTGGCTCCCATTGCAGCGCGATCATCGAATAAGCGACCCACGTTAACTTGCCCTATCGTCCCGTTTAGTGCTCATACTCCTACTGCTACTGCAAAGGTATCCCCCAAACCCAATAAGTCTTGAAAAGTCTCCCTTTACTGTACTTTCTTCTTCCTTGGTCGTCGGATTTCAGTTGGGTTTTGGTATGTGCCATGTGTTTATATTATCTGCACCTGCTGTAAAGAAGTTATATATGACGCAGCGTGTCTTACTGCGCAAGTTTGGTGTCATGAAGGCGACCAGTTGGCCTTGCCAAGTTCAAGTTAACTGAGGGCTTCGGTACCGAAGGTGACACGCACACGTGCTTAATCAACGACGCGACTCGCGACTCGCGACCGCGTCCTTGTCTCTGGCCACCATCTCTGTCCACCTTGCACCGCATTCTCGCGCCACTCTAGGGAGCGTGTGGCTCAACAGCGTCGACAGATTAGTTTGATGGCCGATGCCGAGAGTCAAGAGCGTCGCGACCAGCGCATCGTGGATCTCGAGGGCCAGGTTTGTCGCATACCTTTGGCCCCTTCGCCACCGACTTCCCTTCATTATAAATCGCGATGTGCCTGGGACTATTGAACTGACGTGTAACTAGGTTGAACATCAGGCATCCAAGGCGGACCAGTACCAGAGCCAGCTGAACGCGCTCCAGAGCTCCTTCGACCGCATCACTCGTGCTCTCGGCTTCAACACCGCGGAAGAGCTAGAGAACCTTGTACTCGGCGACCGCATTATCTGGAACCGTCGAAACATTGAGTGGAATGCGAAACGTTTGCCTATCTTGAAGGAGGAGATGAAGGCTGCGAAGGAGAGGGTGTCAGACTTGGAGTCTGAGGGTGAAGCGCGTGCGAAAGAGCTGAAGAAGCGGGAGGAGGAGGTCGAGGTGCTTCAGAAGAAGCTTTCAAGCGCTCACGCAGAGCGTGACACTGCCACTGCCGGCACGTTCCTTATTGCGCATCGTCTTTGAGCTTCTGTAACTGATCTCTTGTCAGATCTCACCACCGCTCGCAGCGCGTTGAGCTCGGCCAACAAACAATGCGACAATGCATTCAATGAGATCGCCATCGTCAGGAACTCGCATGACAGCTTGAGAGCCAAGTATGTGAGTCTGCAGGTCTACATGAAGGAGCAACGAGCGTCGCGGAAGACCGACATCAACCGCCTCGACAAAGCTGAGAAGATGGGCGGAAATGCGCTTCACCACGCTGCGACGAAGATCTTGGACCGGCATCGTAATAAACACGTACATCTGGACTCTGACAGCGAGGTGAAGTTTGAAGCGACAGATTCGGACGGTGCACCCCTCAGTCCTATCGCGAAAGGCAAAGGCAAGGAGACCCGCGTCTCGAGCGTAACTGGCATAAGCTCGTCACCCATACCTACACCAACTGTCTTTGGCATGTCGAGCGTACCGAATACTCCCATAAAGCCACGCCGGACAGCGGCTGCTGAAGCACCGTTGACTACCACTGCGTCAGCTTTTGAGCCTGGTCCTTCGACCGCAGCGCTCTTCTCAGCCGCAGACACCTCCGGTGTTCCTCCTTCCTCGTACACGTTGACTGGTCAATCTCCTAGGGCCCCTTTAAGGCGCTCACCTAGGAAGCTAACGCCTCAGAAGCGGAAGCGCCCGACGGACGAGAATGAGGATGGCGACGAGAACGGGTGCGTAGCGCCGTCATCACCTCGTTCAGACGTCAGCGCTACGCAGGATGAAACCCAAGGTATGTCGTTCTTTCGAGAAGCCCAGGAAATATTAACGCTTATACTTGTCGGTCCAGCTCCGCCCCTTCAGTTCACGCCCACAAAGCGTGCTCGGCGCACGGATGAACTGCCCACATCTCTTCCTCGTCCCCTCAATGCATTGGTACTCTCTGCGAGTCGTGATCTATCGAGTTCAACCACACCCGCTGGCGGTGACTTGAGGCTAGCTCCTGGATCGCTACCACCGCCACTCCGTAACACGAATGTATTAGGTGCTACCTTTCCACGTACGCGGCCCGCGACTAGTCCTCGCCGTACAGCGAACACCAAGCGGACGGACTCTCTTTCGCTAGGTAGTGCGGGAAAGGCGACGGTCAGCCCCAAGGTTCTGCGCACGTACAGCAAGCAATTGAAGCGGTCTGCACGGAGACCGGACACGACTTTTGAGGAAAAGAAGGCTCGGAAGAGAGGGCGGTATTCTGCACCGGAACCTTCGACATCTAGAGTCCAGCTCGGGGACGCGGATGATACCGAAGAAGAGGAAACGGACGACGAAGGCCGTGAAAGGGTGTTCAAGTACGATGAGGTCGTACGGGGTAAGCGGAGGAAGGAGCTCGATGCCGAGGACTGCGAGGAGTGCCGAGAGGTGTGTATGCATTCAATCCACTTCATTGGATATCTTCCGGTTCATGGCGGGTGCTGACACGGTACTGCAGTATTATGAAGCCATAGGGCCCATGCCGCCGCGTCTTCAGGCCCCACTCTGGCGTAGTCCAACATCGTCACCTCAACATCAGCGCCATGTTCGCCACCAGCACCAGCACCGTCATGAACCAAAGCCAACTGCCTTAGGTAATAACCGAGGCGGCAAGGTCGAGACGACGCGCACGCGTAATGACGAAGACTACGACGCGGACTTTGACGCAGAGTTTTTTGCACATCAATCCGAAGCACAGCGAGGCAAGGTGCGTACTTCATTGGAAGCGACCGATCTCTGGGTTTGACTCTCTTGCAGCTAGTCGATAGCCATAAGCAGCAGATTTCCCGTCATCGTGCGATGTTTGCGCGTGCGAAGACACCTCCGGGGTACTGGGATATTGGCTTCCCAAGCACGCCGAAGGTTGACGCGCTCAACAAAGAGGCCTACGAGATGCACATGAAGTACGACATGTTTTGTCTTTTACTTGTTTGTCAGAGCTAATGCAATCTATCCTCTGTAGGAAGGAGGGTACGAACAAGAACCGGTAACGCTTATTACTTCACGGACTTCATACGGAACCTATCGGACATTCTGTCTTGCTCGCTCTGCCTGCTTACTATCTTTTGCTGTGCTGCTATACTGTGTATTCACTATTGACGATCATCAACGTTTCTGTCACTATCGACACAAAGACCACGGACATTCTCATTGGAGAGCACCGGGATGTTACGCTACAAAACTACAGGAGGTGGGGTTCGTTGCGACGGTGCGAAGGACATGGGAGAGCGAGCGAAGGGAGCGAGGGGGAAACTTACCAGTATGTAAGAGACAGAATCAATGGGCGGTAGAGGGAGGAAATGATAGGTAGAGTAAGAGACACAGGTGGTGCGTTGGTTAATGGCAATGCACGCATGAAAGGGTAGCGGAAAGGGGTGCCGAGAAGGAGACAGAGATGGAGATGGGTTTGAGAAAGAGACTGAAAACGTATTGTAGGGCAAGAAGGAGGATCGGGTTTGATTGGGATTTGAGATAGGTACGAAAACGAAATGACGGGCCGTGCGGGGAAAACGTAGGTTTGGGTAGGTAGACCGAGCAACCGCGACAACCAAATGGAGACAACAAAGAAGAGCGGGGCGAGACTAGTGGTCGCTAGTATGTATACGACGATGAAAACGGATCGGATCGCAGGAGAACACAATATGGTACAGGATAGCGAGAGAGATTGTTCTTTAACTTATATATTAACGGTGACCAACGCCGGCGTACTGGGGCTGAGGGAAGTGCGAAGGAGGAGCCACGGTAGGCGCGCGGGTGTTGAGGATATTGAGCAAGCCTGCGCTCACGGCAGGCGGCGGCACGCGCGGAGGCGCATGCATCATCGGCGGCGGCGGAAGCACTGGTCCCATCCCCATAGGTGGCACGCTCATCATTCCCGCACGGGGCGGGAAGTGAGGCAGCGGAAACCCATGCGGTCCAGCCATGTTCGGCGGCAGAGGCGGGAGCGGTGGCGCTGGGCCATGAGACAAGATACCCATGAGTTGGGCCTGGCTCATGCTCGCGCGCGAACCGAACTGGCGCGCAGGTGGCGGCGGGATGGGCCGGAAGTTGTTGCTTGTGCGTGGGCGCACGACGAAAGCCTCGTCCTCGTTGATGGGCCCAGGAAGGACCGGCGGGTTACTTTGTACAGTCTGATATATGGTCTGAAGTGGAGGAGCGTCCGAATGGGTATGCTGCTGATACAACGTAGAGACGTGAGGCGACATGAAATTGGGAGGTGGCACAGATGCAGATGGAGGCGGTGGCGGAGGCGCATTGAACGGTGGGAAAGCACTGGAATAGGCGCTGGCAGAGGCCGGTACGGCGGACACTGCTGGCGGAGCGGGATGACCCGCTGATTGCGATGTTTCGTCCACTAGGGACTCCAGAAGGGCAAGTTGTCGCAGACGCTTGCTGTTGACCAGCTGTTCGACAGCACGCGTCAGGTAGGGTGAGATATCAGCGGTAGACGATTTCCTTGACGGAGGTCCGGACGCAGCGACCTTTAACTGGCCCGAGTGTGATGAGTCTGTAGCGGAAGGAGGAGGGGAAGACACCGGTGACTGGGGTAAAGTCACGCGAACCGTCTCTGCAGACCCTCTGGACGCTCCATTCGGAGAGCGAACAGCAGACCGCTGAACGAACGAAGGCGGCTTGATGGGAGCGTGATCCACGCGCATGGACCAGTCGGGGGAATCCTGAGCGGCAGGTGAGGCAGGGATTGGTGTGAGCGGGGTCCGCCTCGGCGCAACGACACTCTCATCTGACTCCGACGTGGGATTCGTCTTCGCAACACCAGCTGTTGCGGAAAGCGTTAAGTTTGATAGTAGGCGAGCGAAGTGCGGATCCAAGTTCTGAGCATCAATAGCAGGCTCGGCCGAGTCGACATGAACTGTAGGTTCGCTGTACATGGGCGAGGGCGTCTGAGGATCTGCGGTGTCTGCGGAGGTCTGTGACGAGCTCTCTTGCGCAGCGTACGACTGCTGTATATCCACAAAAGACGAATCGCTCTCGTCTTGCATGTACATGCCCTGTTCCTGTCGGTAGTTGTTTGGACGTCCATTACGGCGATTATGAAGTGCTCGGGGCTTTCGCTTGTTGATGAACGCCTTTAGAGGTCTGCACAGACGTAAGTTCCACGGCGTAATATATTAGATGTAATGACGCACGATACGAAGGGTGTGATGAGGTAGAACTTGCTGCCAGGCACCTTGTTACGCTTCCAGGTCGGTAAATCGCTCAACTTGAACCAGTCGATTTTCTGCGCAACCAGATCAGTCCTCATCCCCTTTGCTGATGGGAGTGGAAAGCACATACGCTGATCTCCTTTCGCGTCTTGGTTTCGAAAGCGTAGTCCTCTGGAACATTTGGGACTACGAACAGAGTCACCTGTTGTTCTCGGATGGAGACCTCGATGACATCGGCGGGGTTAATTTGCCCCGCGAGATTGTAACCTGTCTCCTCAAGCACCTGCGCCCATGATGAGACCAGGGAGAGGAGCCAGCATCATAGAAGCAACACACCTCGCGAACAGCACATGCATCTTCCGCCTCCGACTCGTTGATTTTGCCCTTCGGGAAACCCCACCCAGCTGACGCCTTCCAACCTTTGACGAGCACGACCTATTGACGTCGGATGAGCTTACGTGACTCGTACGAAAGACAGGTACAGACCTTATCCCAGGTCTCATTGAGCATGATTGCACCACAGACTGGAACGCGCGTCTTGTATTGCATGAAATGGGCAAAAGCGCCTTCGTGATCTCCGCTCCATCGATGTAAGAGCGGACATGCGTTGAAGAACGTTTCGGAGAATCGTTTCAAGGGAAGAGAAGGGAGAGACGGGTTGGCTTCCCGCACAAAGTCCTCGTAGAACCAATGACTAGGGTAAAGGGTGAGAACCTCACGATACGGCATATTGGTCAATGCACGTACGCCTGCTCCACCTGAAAACATATTCTCTCCAGCGAGTTGAGCTGGTGATCAGGCAAGTTCAAGATGAAACGACTACAGACGACTATGAGCCACCCAGTCCAGTCGGACTCGTCTATGAAACGAACCTTGATAGATCGTCGAAGACCTCGTCGAGGTCGGCGTATTTAGGCGCCGAGGGTTGAGGGTGGCGTTGTGGGGACGTTTCTGGTTGTGTATATGATGATGATGCCATGGTGGCAGGAAAAGAAAGGCGAGGGAGGATGCCTGGGGTGAGCCTGGGGCTGGTGGTTCTGGAGCAGAGGAGAGTCGTCGTTGGTCACTGTTCAGGCCAACCTCGCCCCGCAAAATGCCGCCCTACTCGCCACGTGCGCATCTTCCCAGTCCTGAGATCCCCGTGGTTCTCCATTGCTTTGTCTTTCGCCACCATTCTTCAGAGCATCACGCCCCTATGCCGCCCAACACTACCGTCGGCTATCAGACCATATATACGGACAAAGACAAGTTTCTCCGCAATGATGAAGCCAGCAAATTACACAACGAGGGCAAGCGCTTGCAGAGAGCCCACAACTACGCCGCTGCCGAACAATGCTACCTGCGGGCCATCGCTATCCGCGACGAGCTCTGGGGTATGGGAAGCACCCAAGCTGCTGTAAACCAAGTTGCTCTCGCCGAGATGTATGTCGAGATGGGTAAACTAGACGAAGCCGAATGGACGTTCCAACATGTCCTTGAAGTTTACGACCAGCACCAAGCTTTACGCGATCATTTCGACGCCGCCGCCGTTCGCGAGAGCTTGGCTCAAGTATACGAGGCTAAAGGTGATGGAAGGGAGGCACGTAGAGTGCGTGCTCGTGGATTGCCGAACCACCTCGCCTGTGGTAATTACAAGGTATGTTGAAGATATCATATTCGCTCTGCACACATTCTCAGACTACTGTTAGTGCCCCGGAGCCATGTTTACAATCAAAGCAGTACAGAGATGCAGCCATTGCAAGGTACGCTGGGATATCCCATTGCGGCAAGCGCCGTCTAATGCAGACCCCTATCCATTGACAGTGCATCATGTATTGCACGCCCGTGTGCCAGGTATATAATTTTCATCTTCATGCGCTGTGGAAATTGCCCTCATGTTACCGCTTTTCCAGAACGCTGACTGGAAGCGCCACAAGAAGTACTGTAAGGAGGTGGCTCGCTCCCTTGGTATTGATCCGTAACTTTGTGATCTCCCCTCAAGCTTTATCATTGTCCACGGTCACTCGACAATGTAATGGTCTGCTTTACAATACGGTGTTTGCGTATAGTGTACTACAAACGACATATAGCTAATGTTGAATCAAGACCGACTATTCAAATCCACATTGGGTTCCGGGGCATTGACCTCACTGCATTGCATGTTACATCAACCTTTCCTTCGATCTCTTTGCGTAGTCCACGAAGAATTCTCTTGATGCTGCTGTTGAGGTTATCAACATGATGTACCGTCGAGAGCCTACGCGAAACTCATTGAAGGTTCGAAGACAAGAACAATGAATCACGCGTGCTAACGCCCCTATCGGACTTGTGGCAGAGCACGCGCATATAGCCGACGCACCTTGTTTCGAACCACTCACCACCACACCACTTCCGACTTTTCACCCAGCCTTTACCGTCTTCTACGCAGCGCACAATGAGCAACAACATCAGCCATATGAACATACAGGTCAACCCTAATGCCATGCAGGCCGTTGGGACGTCGGAGGCCACGCGCCTGCAGAACGAAGGCATCGCGCTCGAGCGCATGGGCGACTACGCTGGCGCTGAGCAAAGGTTCCTGCGCGCCATTGAGATCCGCAATCAGGCGTACGGCCCAGGGAACAACTACGTGGCTATCAACCAGAATAGCCTCGGTGAGCTCTACCTCAAGCAGGGAAGGCTGGATGATGCAGAATCCGTGTTGCTCGAGGCGCTCGACGCTCGCGAGAACCGCTTGGGCAATGACTTCGACGCTGCTGTCACCCGCGAGAGTCTCGCGCAACTGTACGAGGTTCGCGGCGATGGTCCTGCAGCGAAGGCTATGCGCACTCGCGGTTTCCCGGACAACATTGCTTGCGGTAACTATAAGGTGCGTATCCTGCTTTGTGGTTCGATCAATCGCATGCTGATATACACGTTTGCAGTGTCCGGCTCAGGCCCTCACCGCTCGGCAGGTGCGAAGGTGCGGTCGCTGCCAGGTATGTCCTTTCCTGCACTCTCGATACAATATAACCTGACCGATCCCCTAGTGCGCCATGTACTGCACGCCCGTTTGCCAGGTATGAGTGTGTCAGATAATGCTTCCAGGCGTTCGTGCTCACTCGAAGTACAGAAAGCCGACTGGAAGCGCCACAAGAAGTATTGCGAGGCTGTGGCACTTTCTCTGGGAAGGCCCTAGAACTCCTGAGCCACATTCCATCTGATCCGCGCTCTGCCACCCCTATATCGATACGCTATCGTGTATCTTATGCCAATGGTACCCTCTTATATTCGGCGTTATATTAATATGGATGTCTTCATGATTGAGATGCTTGAAATCATTCTATTGTCTTCCGTCAAGACGCTCGATAACACGAAGTAACACAGGGCGAGAGTATGATACAGATTAAGCAGTCCATGCCAGAGAATCCATCCGGTCATAACGCAGACGCAAGTCGGGACATCAAAAGCAATAAGATGCGCATAGGCGCAGAAAAGGCTACACCAAGAACGTAGATGGATCAATAAACCAGATAAAGATGAAGCAATGTGCGGCACTACATCGGAGAGCTGCATGGCAAGAAGATCAGCGAAAAGATGACCACGTCGTCTACTGCGTGTCCGTCCTGGCGTGCATCCAGCGTGGCGAGGTCTTGAAGATCCACGCCTCCTTGCGGGGACCAAGACCGAAGAGACCGGTTTTCCCAAACGCGATACTGGCGTCGAGCTTGAAGTATTCGTCGTTCATGAACTTCAAGATCACTGAGAACACCAAACTTCGGCCATCCGGGGAACCTGATCGCCAGAATCAGCTATGAGATAATGCAGGGCAAACTTGAAAAAAAGACGTACTGAGCGAGGGTTGGAGAGACGGGCCGCCTTCGCGCCGTCGTATGCTGTACGAGTTATCGGCGTTTCGGACATCTTCGAACGCTTTCCGGAAGATGCCATTCAGGTGCAGTGTGAGGTTTTGCACGATCTCATCCGCCGCGCCAACGAAAGTCATTCCGGTGGGGTCCATGCACATGGCAAGGAACTCGCACGAAGAATCTGGGTGGTCGCGCTGAAACACCAAACGAGGCGCGGTAGACTGCGTGCGCGCAATGCGTCAACATGTGGTGCATACCCCGTTGGAGACTGCAGGACGTACGCCGGCGTTTGTGTGTACGGATGTCAAGGCGAGGTAACCCTAAACAACCCGCGTTATTGATACACCAAAAGACCTCACAATCCGAGAGAACTTACATGAGCGGACAGTGTTTTGAACAGATTAATGATCATATACTGCGCTCTTTGAGGGTATAATTAGTGCTCAGAAGCGCTTGCTGTGGGTACAGAACGCACTGTACTAGATCCGGACCGGTGGATGCGAAAGGGCGCCCGACGAACTTCGCACGAATTGAGTATTGGTCCCGTTCGACGTGAGCCGTTCGATGCCAATACTTGCATACAGCCTCGACGTGCGCGCCGAGGTCGGCAGAAGTGATATTTTGCACTTCCAGCACATCTGGTGACTTGATAGTTACAAACAAATGCGCTGCATTGCGTCAGTCTCGATGAAAGTGGGGCAAGTGCGGTCGGCGCACCCAGTTGGCTCGGTATCATCTCAAACCTGGCTGCAGCTGCCGCAGATGATCCCGTACGCGAACGCATCGAGTCTAAGCGCGGTCGTTCTGTGTCTTTGGATCGAGCGCGATGTAGGGTCGGTACGTTTTGTACGGGCGCGATGGTCTCCTTCGTAGGCGCCGGATAGGCCGATAGCGTTTGCGAGTGGCCGTGCGATTTCGAAGGCGTCTTCTTCATCGCCGAGCGTAAGGGCCGTGCCTGTTGGGAGGCCGTCCTGTTATGGCTCGAGGACGTCGAGGCGTGGCGGTGTGTGGAGCTCTGGCGCTGGCGACCGTGGTCGGAGGAGGTGTGTCTGCGCTGTACTGGCTGAGCGGGGACGGGTGTTATAGGTCGAGTCGCGGACGATACGGCTTGTTGCTGAGGAAGCGGGGTGTAGACACCAGGGCCGGGGGTCGAGCCGGCAAAGGCGGGGAAGGGTTGTTCCACGGGCTGCAGCTTTGGCTGCTGCTGATAGTATGCGGCCTGTTGCTGTTGATAATATGCAGACTGTGCCTGCTGCTGCTGCTGACCATAGTATGGATCCTGGTAGCCGTAGGCATACTGTTGTGTTGCTGCGTAGGGATGGGCGGTGTAGGTAGACATGACAGCAAGCGGGGAAGCTTTAGCTCATGGCAAACCTGCGTGCGATCGTCCGAGCTCCAGCTTCAAAACGTGGGCTACACGCCCAGGGCTGACTGCCTTTTCTCAGGCCGGCGCGTCTCCGGATCTCCCAACCAGTTCCGAGTCTTTGTCCGAACAGGAAATAGCAGAGCGCCGAAAAGTACGCGAAACTAGAATCTGCGACGCGTCGAGACGCGCTTGGAGACGCGATGGTCAGAGTGAGAGGCAAGATATGAACCGTGCATGACTTCGAGATCGCATCTCAATCAACTTGACCGCCCGATCCGGAACGAAATTCACAACTCTCCTTCCCCCCTCATCCACAAAAACCCAGGTACGTCGCGCTTGCTTACACCTCATGCTTAGACTGACAGTATAGAACAGCATGTCGCAGGCAGCCTCCTCCAATATCGTATTCGACGATATTTTCCGCATCAATGCTATTGACCGCGAGGGAAAGAAGTTTGACCGAGGTACGTTCTTTGTTCTTCCCGCACAATACAATGACCAAACATTGCCCACAGTATCGCGCTTATACGCACACTCACAAAACTACGATATGGACTTGACACTTGACTATAATATCGAGTTGTACCCATTGTCCTCAGACGACAGTTTCTCGCTCGCACTCGCGTCTTCTCTCGCACGCGGCCCGCCACAAGCCAAGGACGCAGAGAACGCGCAGGATGAGCGCGACGTGTGGAGACCAGATGGAAAGGGACGTCGAGGGCTGGAGGAAGACTACGAGTATGTCATGTACGGGAAGGTCTATCGCTTTGACTCGGGGTCGGGAACCTCAGAGATCGTGTGCGTGCACTACTTTCTTCTGTGATATATCACATACTAACGACTTACTGCAGAACCGCGTACGCGAGCTTTGGAGGGATGCTTATGAGCTTGACCGGCTCGTACCGCCACATGACCAGCATCGTACTCGGCGACCCCATATACCTTCTCATGCGCAAATAATCATCCGGCTCGTTCATGTATCATATTACTTCGCTCTGTTGTACGTACATCTCTTACCAATCTTGCCCCACCGTCAACGGTACCTCATAATAGAGCAACACGTGTGATATAGTCATCCGGAGTAACAGAGCGCGAAAGCAGAGTACAACACTACAAGATACATAGTCCGTCTACGAGATCGTAAAGGGTCGTAATCGTGTCTAAACCTCTTCCTCGGGGTCTCCAATACCGCTCTGGAGGATAGCAAACGTCGTCTCTGACTCTGGCAGGCATGGTGAGTCGTAGATCTTGCACAGACGCGTGTTCGCTCGTCCCTTCCTGAGCTGCAGCCTATACCGTGTACTGTCAGCCGTGTTCCGCTTCGAGAATTGGACATGGGAAGCACGAACCGTGTTGTGGACGCATGCGCGAGAATGTTACCACCTATAGGCTTCTTCTCGTTGGAAGCATACGGTCCTGCTGAGGCGTCGGGATTCGACATGACCTGGTTGCTGAACAAGACGGCGACGCCATACTGGGTTACATGCATGTCAGCGACGAATAAAAATCAATGTATTGTCATAAACCCACCTCGTCAGCCAGACGCTGCAGATTCCTCAAGAACTTGGACAAGTGCGCCTGACGAGCGGCGAGCTCTCCTCGCCCAATGTAATCGCTACGGAACAGCGCGGTCGCCGAGTCGACAATGAGCAGGCAGAAACTATACCGACCACATTCAGTACAAGCCGCGCATATAATGACTCCGAGAACCGACTTACCGAGACTCGGACATAAGCGCGCTGGCAGCAGTAAGCAACTGGTGCTGATGATCCGCGTTGTATGCGCGCGCATAAGCGACGTTATCCAGCACCTCCTCACCGTTTAACCCATAGCGCTCTGCGACGGCCAGCAAGCGCTCGGGTCGGAAGGTGCCTTCCGTGTCGATGTACAAGCACTTGCCCTCGCCGCCGCCCATATCCACGGGTAACTGGCACGTCACTGCGAGCGTATGACAGAGTTGCGATTTGCCCGTGCGGAACTCGCCGAAGAGCTCGGTGATGGACCCCGTCTCGATACCGCCTATGAAACGCATTCAGAGTCTGGAAGTCATGGCAGCTGGATATATGCGCACCGCCCAACAAGGTGTCAAGGTTCTTCGAGCCTGTGGTGATGTGTACAAGCTCAGATCGACGCGCGTGCACCTCCGTCGCGCTCTGGAAACCGAGGGGGACGATCTTCTGCGCTGAGAACGAAATATTCTCGGGTCAGCAGCATATACCAGCGCATATACCAGCGAAACGCACCCTCAGCGAGGATCTTCTCGGCCTTCTGCTCCGATATGCCCTTGATACTGATCAGGTTCTTCTTGGGCGTATAGGCTACGGCTTCGACGGTGTGATATCCGGCATCGGCGAGCTTCTTGATGTCCTGCGCGTGTATGCCGGCTTCCTGAGGAAGTTCGACGTGTCAGGGAAGCGCGTTGACGTAGAAAGACGCGTCTTACTTGGAGCTTCTGGATGAGGAGGGGACCCGACGCACCCAGCTCCTCTTCCTCCTCTTCGTCATGGAAGTCGGGGTTAGCCTGAGACTCTTGGGATGCCATATCGTTTACGGAAGGCGGGATGACCAAGAAGGAGGAATGAGGCGGCGAGGATGATGGTGGTAGGAGGAAAGCCTTGAGTCAGCGACGCGACGGCGAGAAACGCAGTTCACGTGGGCGCGTCAAGCCCCTGAATTTTCGGTACCGTGGCTCAATTGCACGCAAGCAAAGCAGGATTGCATTATGAGAACGAGTATGTATGCAGTACAGATAATACTAGGGAGTAGCCTCGCGGTGCAGCTTGCTGAGCTTATCCTCGAAGTACTGAACTGCCTCCATGTCCAGCACGATACTCCGCCACCTCACCGCCTCGTAGACGTTGAACTCCTTGACGGTCATCGTCTCGACGTGCTGAATGTTGCCCGACGCGAGAAGTAAGTTGAGCGGAACTTCCTCCTTTCCTGACACGAAGAGAGTCCTGTCCGACCACTTCAACTCCTCAAGACGCTCCAGCAAGCCACGAGTCTTGAAGTCGGTCCACTCGAATGACGGCACAATCCGAAGCGCATGCTCACGCAGACGTGCGCTGAGTGCAACGCGCATGCCCATCTCAATGACCTTGCGCGGTAGCTTCGTGCTAAAGTCGCGCGGTCGCGGACCGAACGCGGTAGCACCTCCGCGAAGCATGGGACTGCTACGGTCACCGAGACGTGCGCGACCGCTGCCCTTCTGCGGCCGCAGCTTGTGTCCCGAACCGTTGATCTCGCTACGCGTCTTGGTATTTGCACTACCCTGCCTCTCCCCATCCCTATGGTGCACAACACACAAATGCAAGATATCCCGCCTAATTGGGTGCGCGAATACAGTCGGGTCCAGCTCGGCGACTTGCTCTTCGGCGCCGGGTTCTGGCTTGACTAGCGGCGTCACAGCGAGGTATACGGGTGGCTGCAAGGGCGAGTCTGTAACGAGCATAAGCATAGACTACGATTATACGGCCAATGCAACGTACACTTGACCGGTGCAGTGGCCGACGAAGGTAATGTTAAGAGCGTATCAGCTGCCGTGCTTGGAGGTGCATTTGTGACAGCAGTAGCGAAGCGGCGGGCAGGCAGACGCGAGCACTGGGATAAGTATATTAGTTACTGTGTAAGACAACAGAGTACGCGTGCGCACCTCTCCGAGAGCGCGTCGTGCGAGCGACAGCATGGCAGCGAGTGGCAAGTCAGAGAATTCGCGGCGCGCGCTTTCCGGATCGAGCCAAACATTACGTAATTGTAATAGGCGCCGAAGCGCAAACAGCACTCACCGCCCACTTCGAGATCACCGACCCCGTCAGCGGCGACGCCCTTCTCCTCCTCAAGACATCGCCCAAGGTCCGTTATGCTGCTGCTAGTCTGCTCAAGTGGTGCTTGCCGGGCGAGAAACGGCGGCGATCGTGTGCTCTGGGCTGGATTGGCTTTGGTCTGAACGGATGGAGTGCTGATCGTGCTCTCTCTGCAGGTACACACCACCCGTCCATCCAGCATGCCTCCCTCGCAGATGTCCAAGAAGCGCAAGTTCGTTGCGGACGGTGTCTTCCGCGCCGAGCTCAACGAGTTCTTCACCCGCGAGCTCGCAGAGGAGGGTTATTCCGGCTGCGACGTCCGTGTCACCCATGCCCGCACTGAGGTCCGTTATCCTCCATTTTTACTTGATTTAAGATACTCATTGGATGCCTGTAGATTATCATCCGTGCTACCCACACCCAGGAGGTTCTTGGCGAGAAGGGTCGCCGCATCCGCGAGCTGACCGCGCTCGTCTCAAAACGCTTCAAGTTCCCTGAGAACTCGCTCGAGCTGTACGCCGAGAAGGTCCAGTTCCGTGGACTCTCTGCCGTCGCACAGTGCGAGTCTCTGCGCTACAAGCTCCTTGGTGGTCTCGCTATCCGTCGGTGCGTACACATATCCTATTTCCCAAGTTTAATGCTCGGTACCGAACGCATGACTCTATCAGTGCATGCTACGGTGTCCTCCGCTTCGTCATGGAGTCGGGCGCCAAGGGTTGCGAGGTTGTCGTCTCTGGCAAGCTCCGTGCTGCCCGTGCAAAGTCGATGAAGTTCACCGACGGTTTCATGATCCACTCCGGTCAGCCCGTCCGCGACTTTGTTGACTACGCCGTCCGCCACGTTCTCCTCCGCCAGGGTGTACTCGGAATCAAAGTCAAGATCATGAAGGGTTGGGATCCCGAGGGCAAGGTCGGCCCGTCCAAGCCCCTCCCCGACTCCGTCCAGGTCCTCGAGCCGCCGATCGACAAGATCGTCGCCGAGCCCACCTCCGAGTCTCGCGAGCCCGCCGTTCCCGCACCGCACGTCGCCGCTGCCGCCGACGAGCAGGCTGCATACCAGCAGGCGCCCGAGTCGTACGAGCAGGGCTACCCTCAGGAGCCTGCCGCTGCCGGTGGCTTCTGATCGCTTTCTTCTTTTCTGGCTTTACTTTCAACGCACATCCATGTACCTTTTTCTCAAAATGCATCTGTCTGTATGCTGTATGCTATGCCATATCACGCTGGGTTGACAGTTCGACGCATTGTCTTCCTCGATCGCAGGACTCTTCCCTCTTGTAAGTCCAACATGACGCTGGCGATAATTGACAAGAAGCGAGCGATAGCATAACATATATACAGTGCTTCACACGTACTAAGGTATAGTGGTACAGTAATTTCCCAGAAGAAACATGCATGTGCAGATCGGTATAAGCACGGAAAGCAATGTCACAAACCAAATCCCATGTCCGCAGAAACTCAAGAAAATTATCAAACCCGTTACGACAGAGCAAGCTCTCAGTCGAGTAACGAGGTATGGCGATCGGCGCCGGCTCCGCCTCGCATGTTCACGATGCCGCCGGCGACAGAGGACATAGCGTGGGCGTAGAAGAATGCGCTGTGGGCGAGTAGATGTTGCTCGACGATCGCGCGGTAGTCGGTGATCATGAGCGACCAGCCGAAGTCACGCATGTCGTCCTGCGTGAGGAGGTCCTTCATGAATACGGCTCCGCCAGACTGGATAGTCTCCATGGCTTTGGGATCGCGCTCGTCGGTGGCGACGTAGAATCTGATCCAATCGTTAGACACGCATCCAATGTAGAAATAAGATGGGATACGCACGCATCGCCAGAGCGAGGAGGAGGGCGAGAGAGCAAGTCGGCATTGGGTTTGATACCAGGTATATCATACGTCTGGATATCGCGGCTCTTGAGGCTCTCGAGGAACTCTCTGCCCTTCCCCAGCCTATCCTTCACACGCCGTACATGCGTCTCAGGGTCACTCTCCATAGCCCAACCGAGGCGTACAAAGTCACCGCGGCGCATATGCGCGCCCATCCACAGCCGACCTCCAACGCGTTCGTACATACGCGAAGCGAGCTTGGATGCGAGCTCGTCAACGGCATCAACGGGTACAAGGTAATTCAGCACTGTATCCTGGAACGAGCGTCGGCCGGCTTCGGTCGTGAAGCGCATCGCGCCTGGCTTGCGGTATAGATGTGTCTCGCCTGCCAGTACGAGCACGTCCGCGGTCTCGCGGTCGTACTCATCCACCCAACCACGAATGGTGGAACGGCGTACGACTTGGTCAAGCGGGTTCACGACCGTCTTGGTGTAATCCGCGCCCAGCGCGCCGAGGAACGTATAGAGCACCTCCCAGCCGTTGTGATGCAGGAGGTCGATGACCTTCTCGTCGGTGCTCAAGTCCCATACCGCGCCGGAATCGCCGTCCTGGAGAGTTGACTTGGCAGTCGCGAAGTCCATATAATACTTGTTCTCCGGCAACGCCGCGCTGAGCCTCCGTGATACGGCCGACTCAGTCTCGGCTGGCCATCCACCGCGGCGTCCGTATTGCGCATCCGACAAGCTCTCGTCGTAACGCCCGCGAGCCTTCATCTCTTCCGGGATGAAATCGACGCGATTGACGCCTCCAGGATCATACCAACTGTTCTCCACCACGAACTGACTCGGCTTCTTGCTCTTGTCAGTTTCGAATACGTTGGGCGTAGAGATGTAGTCTGTTCTGTGCCACGCGCCATTCGAGTGCTCGTCCGATGCGGGTCGGCCATGTAGGCGAAGGTAATCCGAGACCAAAATCACCGAGTGCTTCTCGCGGAGGTGGGTGAGGTTGAGCATGAGTCCCATTGGAAGTTGCCAGCCCATCTGTTGCTCGATAGGTAATTCCCGCCATTCGTCCCAGCCGATGGCGTCGCCCTTGTTCACCATCGTAGCGTACTCTGCACACACATGACTGTATCATACGTCAGATGCGGGTAGCGTGTATGGGCAAGGGTAGGCACGCACATGTCATACTCGCATGCTCGGGCGTACACGAAGCTTGGCAGAATAAGTGTACGGTTAAGCAGCGTAGCCTGGAGAGCAGCTGCCTCGATGATATACCGCATCTGGATAGGAACATGAGCAGCCAAGCCCATAAGAGGGAGAAAGTTCGGAAGCGCACATTGTTCCAGCCCAGTCCTAGACTGAAGTCGCGGGCGAAGTAACCCTTCGTGGTCGCGACCTGGTCCCGCAAGTCTTCCAAGCTGAGCTCATGGTAGTCCGGTCGCGGTGCAGATACGATCCACTCTTCGGTGTTGGCTGGTCGGTGGGGAGCAGTAGGTGGTGGCCGAGTTTGTGGTACTGGCGGCAGATCGTCGGCGAGCTCTTCCAGAGGTGGCACCGCGAGTTCAGGCTCGAAATCCACCACAGGTCTGTGAGGCGTGTCGACCTCTGGCGGCGGTGCATTGTACGTCGAGGCATAGCGGTTCAGAGCGGAGAAGGCGAGGAGATGGAAGATGATGCCGGTGACGGCTGCAGTGCCGAGGAAGAGCACGACGTTGCCATACCTGCCGCTGACGCCGGGCAGGACAGACCACCGCTTCCGAGCTCTGTGCGAGTTGCTCGGCAGAACAGGTTCCTCTGACGTCGGTACTGAGAAGTACACCATTTTTCCAGACACGCGCAATGCGCAGATTCAAAGCAAAGGAGCGACGACGAGAGTAGGAAGAGAGATGGAATTAGACAGGACCAGGCTGCTCGTTGCAGTGCTGTAGTGATCTCCTGGGCGCTGAATCCACTCCTCGTTCGGATCACCGATCAGGCCTTCCAGCCTCCAGCCTAGGCCGGCCATCACCCAGTTAATATAGGTAGCAACGTATGCTCTATGGTATTATATATATCGATCCAAGTGTACATGCAAGTCAACGAAGCTACACCATCTTCACAACCTTACTGCCGTCGACCAGCCCAGCCAGGCTCTTCGCCCGCACCTTCCCAGACTCGTCCTTGCGCGCGAGCAGCTCGTCCCACCAGCCGAACAAGAAATCGCGAGCAATGAGCTTGAACCATGGCGTAAACAGATTCCCTGCGTCTTCGCATCAGCAACGACTTCCTAAAGTGTGGAGAAGTTGAGAAGTACATACCGGGCGCTTCGAACATAGCCTGCAACTCAGCCTTGTCGACATATTTCCAGTCCCGAATCTCGTTCTCGTTCGCCGTCACGTCGACGTCGCCGGTGAAGAACAAGATGTAGTCCACTGCACGTTGCGCTGTCAATTCTCGTGGTCACACGCACAGAAATGCCGTCGCCACACACCCTCATGTTCTCCCCACTTTCCATCCGACGGCGCCAAATAATGGATCCGCGTCAAGTACTGGAACTCCTCAATCGGCGTCTGACTGCGCGGGATCCCCAACTCATGCTCGAGCTTCCTGTTCGCCGCGTGCCGCACACCCAACTGTTCCTCCTCAATCTTCTCCTCCGGGAAGTCGTCCAGCGGGTGACTGCAGCACGTATTGGTCCACATGTCCGGGAACGTGATCTTCTCCGTCGCGCGTTGCTGCAGAAGCAGCTTGCCGTCTGACGGTCGGAAGACAAACGCGGAAAAGGCGCGGTGTAGCAGACCCTTGTTAATATTCTCCATGAGATGACCTGCGCGTAGACGTCCCAAAGTCAGTATACGAGATAATCATAACTAGAGGTAGCGCACATGTCTTCTTGTCTACAGCACCGTACGCGCGATCCTGCTCGTCGACCAGGATACAGCGCTCCTCCATCAACCGTGCTTGCTCCGCATCGTACCCTGATAGATCAATGCCCGCAAGCCCAGGCGGGGCAGTCAAAGTTGCCGTGCTGGACATGGCTCTGGAGAGTCGAGTGATGGGTCGGTGGAAAGAACGAAAGCGAGCCCAGCCGATAACAGGCCGTTGATATATGGCAAGAAGCAAGGAGGCCCTGAGCATGGGCGGGAGTGCCGCCGATACCCGCATCGTTTCATTCGTCGGAAAGCTCGCCTCTTTTTGGTTCACGTTGCATCCTAAATCAGACCACCACCGTGTCTATCAAGATGAATACATTGCAAGCATGCACAAGAACTAATACAGACATCGGGTACGGTACTACAACGGTAAGTAAAGCGTCCAATGTGCGCCATTCGAGTCCGTTCAACGCTCAACGTTCAACATTTAACCTTTGATCTGGATCCTCAGTGGATCGTACGGCTCAGGCTGGTTCACCCGAATAAGGTCCTTGGTCGCGAGTACTGGTCGAGCAGAGGTCAGTAGTGCACTGAAGGTATCACGGAATGCGGATCTTACCAAGACAATGGTAGAATGCAGCAGCCGCGACATGCGGCGTGCTGGTGGCCTTCGGCACGATGGTGTCAAACGACAGACCCTCTGGCTGCGCAGCGGTTTGCGCCTGCATGCGGGCGTACTCGAGAAAGTTAAACGAGTTCCGTTCGAGGGTAACTAGATTCCCGTCTCCCTGCGTATCCTCCTGCTCCTCCGGCGCTGCGCCCTCCTCCGGAACGTCAAACTCGAAATCTTCACCCGGCGCCTGCGAGTCAAGCCGCCCAAATGCACCAGGTGAGAACCCGCGACCGCCTGGTTGACTAGAATGAATGGAGCTCTCGCGACGACTGCGACCACCTGCAGGGCTCGCGCGGATGCGGACTTCGTGGTGGCCAATGCTGATCCTATCATGTGCGGGATCGAAGTTTGCGCCTCCAGCGGAAGAAGAGCTGGGGCCGGCGTTGTCCCATGGGAAGAGGGCGCTACGCTGCGAAGCAGAGGTGGCGGACGCGGGATCCATCGCGTTGCGGCCGAGGCTGAAGTCAAACTGGCCTCCAAGCGGCGACATCGGTGCTGAGCCCCTACGAGCTTGTCCGGGTTCCTGGGTACACAGTTAGTACAATGAACACGGGAGGCTTAAAGCTGTTACCTCTGATGAACGACGCGAAGCCTGGTAATCATCTTGGTAGGGGACAACTGCCTCATCGGCGCGGTAATCTGTAGGGATCGATATTAGAGTCTGTGCGCGTATTACGCTCTGCAACGAACCTCCGGCAAAGTCGCCTATGAAGCCCATGTCTGCATCAGGTGGTGCCGCCCAATCTGCCCCACCAGCATCTTCACCAGCTGGTCTTTCAGACCTATCTCGTAAACGGTGTGGCGGACTGTTGCCTTCAAGAACTGTCAGTCGAGATAGCATGTAAGATGATATTGGACCCACTCAATTCAACCCGCATTGCACCAGTACGCGCCTCAATGTGGACCTTGACGCGCTGCTTCCAGATGTTGGCGAGCGCAGGCGCTTGGACTACAAAGCTGGTTAATACACGGTACAAGATGACGCCAGGGGGAGTCCAACGTACACTCGGGCGGCGCATTCCAAAACATATCCATCACCTTGCCACTCTCCTTCTCAAGCCTCTTTGTTTCCATCTCCCGGCGCACCTTGTCCTGATGTTCGAGATACGCGGCGCGCGCGTTCTGACGACCAGATAGAGTCAGTCAACAAAGATGTCACACTCGTAAATCACACACACCTTCATCTCTTCGTCTGTCAGCTCAGTGCGAGCATCGAGCAACAAGCGAACGCGCTTCGCCTTGCGGGTGCGTTGCCCACCCGAATCAGCTTCAGGCGCTGGCTCTTCGACAGCAGGTGCTGGCGCGGGACTAGCCCCAAGCGGGGTTAAGGCATGAACTTCAATAGGCCCGCCCATGTCCTGCATCGGAGGCTCTATCTCTTCGAAAGCCTAAACTACGTTCAGCGTTTGGACGTCCCTAGTCCTTAGATTGCGACGAGCTCACCCTCTTGCGGCCAGACGTTGCAACGCTTCCCGCACCACGAGGTGCTGTCGTCGCGTCGTCGGACTGGCCGAAGTTGGCGAACATGAAGTCACCGCCTTCCACATCCATGCCCTGCAGAGCAAAAGGGTCATCTACATCCATCGGCCTGAGGAACGGGTGGTCAGTATGCATATATGAAGCCGCACGCGCTACCTACTGGTCAAAGTCAGCAGGCGCAGCAGCAGGCGCCGTGGCCCAATCCTCGCCGAGCTCTGCAGCAAGTTCGTCGCCTATCGCACCCAAGTCGAGGTGCTCTGGATCTTGGAAGACGTCAAAGCCAGGACCACCCTCTTGCTGCGACGACGATCCTTGCACAAAGGACTGGTCAAAGGAGGCAGAGAGAAGCTGCGAGCCGGATAACAATTGCTCAATGTCTTCGTCAAGGGTATGTGCGTCCGCGTGGCGCTGCTCGACAGATACCGCTGGTTGCTTCCCCTTGCGCTTCTTCTTCTTGCCGTACTCGTCGTCAGAGCCTTCTCAAGCGGTCATTAAGAGTCGAGGATGAGCGGTAGGTTGAGAAACACACCCTCTTCCATGGCACTCTCCCAGCTCTACGGTCAGATGGTTAGTTGCGACTCATGCTTGTCTGGAAGTCCACGTACCTCCAAGAAGTCATCGAAGTTCATCCCCGTAGCTAGAACTGGGTCGACAGCCATCGTAACGGTGTCCGGCCTGCCCTGCGTCAGCTCCACCGCACGAGGTTTCCCGACCCCATACATACCGTACGGTAGGCTGTCCCATCTGTAGGTCCAGCGCGCCGGTAGCCAAGTCCTGAATAGCCTTCTTCAGGGTAGTCGAAAAGGCGGTGATGTCAGAGACAAAGTTCTCGTGTTTAACTGTCATCGCGCGTAAAATCCACGCGTCCCATCATAGCAACAGAGCATATCACCTTTGTATACGCTGTAAAGGCATAAGCTCGAGCGTACCCAACAGTAAAAGGCAGAGTACGCACCGGGCAACACCAACCAGGAGGTTACTAGAAAGGCGCAGCGCGAGCGGCTCTGCGGGTTCAATGATAAGATCGCAAAGCTCAGAGATGTCCGCGTTCATGACATCGCGCCGAGCGAGTTTCTTGAGATTCGACCTGGGGCCAAGAGTCGCCGCGAGCCTGCAGCGCGACGCGACGCGTCAAGACGCATCAAATGGCCTCACGAGCAGATGAGCGTACCATAGCAGGCCGAAGCCACTGTCGCGACGCGAAAGCAGCTCCTGCGTGAAGAACATGGCTGGGTGGTCGTGGTAGAAAGTAGAGATCCTGTGAGGGCGACGAGGGACGTCGGCGAGACGCCTCGGGTCGATGCGCTGCCTCTTGATTTTGGCGGGTGACAGCTCGCATTCTATGTCCCGAAAGGGTGCATGCATTACCTGCTCCGTCCGGCGCGTCTCTTGGAAGCTGTCGCGAACCTCGTGGCTCCCTGATGTAGTTCACATACAACATCACCATATCCAGCATACAACATGTTTACAGATTGAGCCATTTACGACCATCTGAGCCCAGCAGACGTGCAAAGACCTCGTCTCGTCCTCCAACCCACCTGAAGATGTCTTCCTGTTCCGTCACATTCCCTCGCTCGTCTTGAGATCTCCAAGTGATGGTCAATCCCTTCAGCATGCCCTTCTTCTTGATACCCGTGCATTCACTGATAGGGATGGTGAGGCACGGTGTTGTGGAGTGCAGCATTGTGAAGTAGAGGTGTGTCGACGTTATCGTGATGAGCCCCGGTCCACGCTTGTGTTGTGCGGGATAGGCTGATTAGGCATCAGATAATGGACCCATGGTATAAACAGAAGGCACTCACTCTTTGCGTTGGCGTCAACTGGGGCGCGAGTATCCTATGGTGGCGTGTGAGAAGCGAAATACACACAAATGCTTACAGTCGGCTCACTGTCTGATTTGTGACGAGCCTCTTGGCGCTATCTGCCAGGTTCTTCCCTTCGGCAACGCGGTCGGCCAACTTGGACCAACTAAACTTCTTCTCGTCGTCACCAATCGAGCGAATACTCGGGGAGTCCGGATCTGGAGAACCAGGTGGCAAGGACGTGACCGTTGACGAACGAGCTTTCCGACGCTTCTTTGGAAGAACCGGTAAACCCTGCGCAACCCTCCGGGAGATAATCTCTAGAGCGACCTCAGCGTCCGTTGGGACTCCATCCAAAGGAGGAGGTAGGCTGAAAGCATGATCAGTCGCCAATTAGAGGAGCAAATACTAACGACGCACCGGCTTCTTCCCTCAGGTCCAAGTGCAATGAGCACTGGAACGACGTGCCAGAACGTGAACCCTGCGGCTCCCAAACTGATCTTGACGAGGTATTCGGTGGGCACAAGGAAGGTCACTAAGAACAGTGCCAACAATATCTGGAGCAGACATCAATGACAGCACTAAGTAAGCTTTAGATGCGCTTACGAAACCGAAAGCACTAGATATGCGAGGGTTCTTCCACATGTACAGGCTAATGTACGATGAGTTAAGTGACGTAGTGTGAGATGGATGAACGAACGAACTTGAGTACCCGCTCATTAATGTCCGCCATCTCGGTCAACGCTCCCAGTGCGATGGTTTCTATCTCCAGCAGAGATACAGTGTTCAGGTCAGCCAACGCCTCGACTTCGCCGTCCGGGTCCTCCACTACTACAGGCGGCACCTCGACATGTGCGTCCCCTAAATCGACTACAGACGCTGATGCGGCAGACACTTTCTTCTTCTTCTCATGCTTCCTGAACGCGCCAGGAAGCATGCGTCCAAGCGATAAGACGTCTTTAACCCCGACATCGTACGGTCGGAGCAAGGTGGCCTGGAAGTATGCACCGAACTGCTCTGCGTCTGCCATCTTCTCGACGTGCATCCTCAACTGCTTGCGCGACGGATAAGGTGCAACGCGCTTCTTCAGTAGAAGAAACAAGAGTCCGGCGAAGATTGATGGGGTCAGCATATTCATGGCCCAAAGACACCAGAACGCCTGATGGATATTATGAGCATGCATATGGTGAACAGAGTAGATTGGACTTACAGCGCACCAACGAGCGCTAAGGCCAAAGTCCTTCCATGTCGCAAGGCGCATTATATGCATAACCAGTGGCAGATAGCCCATGTCTGCAATGACATACATCCGCTGCGCAGCCACACGCAAGCGTCCTATACTGAAAGGTGGAGGCGTGCGAGCGGTTGCAGGCAGAAAAGGCATGATGAAATCCTACAGTCCATGTCAGCCGACGAAGCCTTGGACGTTGCTGGGACCACGCACCCGCGCAACACGCTCGGAGAGGCAAGATGGAGGCGCACGAGGGCTAGATGCTTCTGCTTTGGCAGTCTCGTCGGCCATGTCATCGTCGCCCGTGCCTGCTTGCGATACGTTCACCTTCGAGGGAGATGGGGACAATCCCGTCGAACCAGGTAACCTCACTTCTGTGATCTGGTCGACCGATCAGCGATGAGAGTGACAGAGTACGTGCTCATTCATATGCTCACCGCAGAGAACAAAGTCAGATACTTCTCAATCTCCTGGTTATCGTACTCTTCCCTCAGTTCAGCCTCAGTCGGCTCTCGTACGTCTTGGAGTGGTAGATCGAGCTTCTGTTCACTATGGTCTAGTACATCGGGCGGTGCCTCGCTCGGCAAGGTCATGGATACCGCAGGTGGCGTCCCTGCCGATTCCATGGCCGGAGATTCATCGTACACAGGCGCGGGCGCAAGCGTAGGCGCAGGGGAAGATGTGTAAGCCGGGGCTATCGTTGGTGAAGCATCTAACGACGTCCGTACAGCGGGACTTGTCGCAGCAGCAGACCTGGGAGGCAGAGGAGGGGGTTTCACACTCTCGGCATTGACTACGCGATGGGAAGACGGGCGGGGCGGTAGACGCGGCGGAACAGGGCTCTCTGGCGCACTGTACGCAGGGGCTTGGTCGTCCATGACGAGATCGCCGTATTATTTGGCGTATGATTCGCCGATAGCGCACGACGTGGTGGTAGGAGGGAAGATAGAGGGGCGCGCAGTGAACGACGTATATGCTAGCGCCTGGGATGCCGGTATACGACTGTGAGGCACAACTGAAGGCCGCTGTGGAACGTTTGCCCTTGCGTATCGCTTTGTATACCGCAAGACCTTCGAGAAGTAGCTTCTACACACGGGGAAACCAGCAAGTTGTGGCTGGTTGTGGAGAGGGCACTGCAAAGTGTGCCTTCCTGGCACATCATGATCATCGAAGCGCGAGACAAGCCGCGTCGCCCGTGCGCGCGTCATAACTTCATCACATTCGCAAACAACGCAGTATATTTCGTCCCCGACCACAACGGCGTAAGATACTCGACTACTACAGCTACGCAACACGAGCCGGCCAACTCGTTGAAGAGCCAACCTACAAGAACCGGGCCGTTGAAGGGCCGTCCCTGGCTATCATACATACACACGCCGCGAGGCCCTACATCGGTAATAATCCTACTATCGTAGGATACTGCAACGTGTGCAGTTGCGTCTGCATTGTGCAGACGAGCATGACGCTCTCTACAGCATAATACTGTCAGCAGGGGCAATGCCCCTGCTAAACCCGACATCTCGTCGGGTACTGGTACGTGAAATTTTGGTCGGGAAGCGCAGGTCGACTAGCTGGATTGTCTACATCTCGAGTGCCTTCTTGGCCATCGCTAGCGCGCCGTCCTTCGTCTTGTTGCCGCCGATGAAGCCAGATGCGTGGACGAAGATACCGCCAGGGATCTCTGACACCTGCGAGAGCGCATCATCGCGCACGCCGCGCCACACCTCGGGAAGAGCCTTCCGGCTCGCGAAGCTCTCGGGGGAGACGGGGACGGCCTGAATGCGCCAGTTGCCGCCAGTCTCGTCCGGGTAGATGATGTAGTAAGGCTGTTGCGCCTCGGTGATGTTCTGAGCGGCCTCGAGTTCGAAAAGGTGCTCCTTCCACGGGCAGAAGGACTCAAACAAGATGATGCGACCGCTGGGGTCAACCTGGAAGCGTTGTTCGAGACCAGCCACGACGAGGTCCCGCGCAGGGAGCCAGGCCTTGCCGTAGTAGTCAAGACGGCCCAAAAACTCCTCGCCGGTCAGCTTGGACGCCTTCTCGAAACGGGCCTGCGATTGATAGTTCATAAGCTGCATATTCGATGCAACGCAAGAACAGACTCACGTCGACCGACGAGCTGTCAACGGACTCGTTCCAGGCAGGGTTCAGCCATCCCACACGGCTCGACAGATCGGTCCTGTTACGGTAGCGCGGCTCCCCGTCGTACTGTGTCACGCCATTGTCGATGCCGTCGATGCCCTCAATGAACTCCTACGAGCAAAGTGAATACAGTTCAGACTCCCCGCATGAAGTCAGGGTACCTTGTAAAGCTTAAGCCACAGCGTCTCGACCTTCGGGTCGTCTAGGGCGAGCTGAAGGTGGTTCGCGATGATTTCGCGGCCGAAGTGCCTGTTCTCGATTAGTATTCGAAATATCGACGAAACATGAGGGCACATACTTGTATACAAGACCGGCAGATGAGAGTTTCGTGACGAAGCCGTGGCCGAACTTCTCCTCGAACCCGCGCTGGTGATGATCGAAGCGCTGCTTCGACTCATCGTATACAGCGCCGACATCCACGACGATGTCGCAGGTGTCAAGGATTGCGGGGTCGCGAGTGCGCTTCAGATCTGAAGGCCTGAGTGAGCGGTGTTCATAGTACGAATAGGACGGAAGACGCACCCGAGTCGCGGTAGTTTTTCGTGAGACGTAGCAAGTACACAGCGAGAGCTTCGTCACAGTGGAAGGTCCCGTTATGGGTGCCGATGACCTGCGCAAAAATCGAGTTTGAGATGGTCCAAGGCGGTCAACGGCGTGCAGCAATGCACCTTGGTGAGCTTTACCTTCTTGGCTGGCTGAGCGTCGGACATGGTTCTTCTTACAGAGAGGGATACAGTTGGCGTTAAGTTTGTTGGTCTGCACGATAGACGTGGACGCAAGAGACGAAACATGACAGACGCGGTTGGCCAGCAGATCTTTCAGAGGATCGCGATTATTCTCAGGCTCTGACAGAAGAAGCGCGCGCGTAACTAGGCTCTAAACGCCGCCTGGCAAAAAGTAATGGTACGGTATACTGTTCGTGATGGTAGATGACAATGCAGAATGCGAAAGCGTATTATAGCAGAGCGAGTGTCCGTGAGGGGAGTGGAGGGGACATGATCGACGAGACAAAAGCAGTCTGTCCACGAATCCATACAAAAATAACCCAAGGCAGCGGCATCTAGTGTCCGTAGAATGATAGGCAGAGTATCTCATAGCAGCACAAGCAATGCGCCAGCTCCAGCGGCCAGGCCAGCCATCGCCACAGCTGCTGCAGCACGGACAGCGCCGCTGACATGGTAGCCGTCGTCTGGCCCGTAGATGCCGCCTGCTCCCGAGGCTCCCGGCGTGGGCGCCCCGCCGTTCAACGCGCTGCCACCTCCATTGACGTTCGATGCGACTGCTGTGGGCAGTGGTGACGAGGATGTGGATGATGTGGATGTAGACGCAGCAGTAGTGCCATTGGTGCTGCCCGTGGTAGCGGCGGTAGTACCGTTGCCGGAACCGCTCGCTGCTGCGCTTCCTGTTGCAGAACTAGAAGCGGCGGCGGCGGTGATTGTGATCGGTATTGCGGAGGATATTGTGGCAAATACACGATTTCCGTTACTGACGGTGAGGACGTTGGTAACGAGGAATGAAGTGGAGACTGAAACGGAAGCGCTCTGTAAACATCGGTGAGTACGAGACATGTAAAGAACCCTATGAATAAATGTACCTGCGCCCATACGGCGAGGGGAGCCAGGAGGAGAGCCGTAAGGAAGGAGCGCATCGCCGGATTGGCAGTCCTCGTCGTGGCGGTCAGTGTCTAACTTTGAGTGTGAGAGTTTCGCGGCTCAACGGCCCAGCGCTACCCCGCACACAAGCCGCGCCTTGGCACCGCTCACGCGGAGGACTTGCGCGGGGGCGCGTGGTTGGAATAAGTAATAGCGGCCCAATACGCGATCCTTCCTTTCTAACATCCATCCGCAATGCCTTCTCCGATTCTGCCGTATCATGTTCAGCTTATTCTGCAGTACATCGCTCCGCCTTCAGAACTCGAGAACCCCGTCCCACCCCATCTCCTATCCCGACCTCTCTACCAGAGACATGCCTTTCTCGAGATAGAGCCGTCTAACGCTGCCTCGTACCTCTGCTGGAAAGAGTCGGCTCGCGAGAAGGTCATCCGATTGCTCGAGTCTCTGCCTCGGAAGCCTGCAGATTCGATCGCCACTTCATACTCTGCAGATGAGGAGAACACGTTCGCACATGTCCATATCCCTGCGACTGGACCTGACGGGTTGCGTCTTGTATTTGACTGGAATGCTGGCGATGCTAGCTGGAGATTCCACGATGCAGGTCTCATGCCCTTCCCTGCGGGCGCTTACAAGACTCTGGAAGAGGCCATGTCGGCCGCTAATCTCGAAGATGAATCGCCCGACGACCCTGTTAGCCCACAGTCACCGGGTGGAGAGGTTGGAGACGATTCATACTGGGACTCTTACGGTGGTCCGGATGGCGAAGGCGAGGAGGCCTTCATCAAGGTCGATGCAGCCTTAGGCGACGCTGAAGACGACGGCGAGGATGCTTACTGGGCTCAGTACAGCTCTGTACATGGTATGCGTGACCTCCTATACGTTAAGCATTTTCAACATCTAATGGCTTCTGGCAGGTACGGCGGACTCGACCATCCCCACGCCGCCTAGACACCACGGCAAACATATCCCAGCGCCTGACGCGCCTCTTCCCATCCCACCAGCCATGATGATCCGCCCTCGTGCTGGCCCACGAGATCCAGTATCGCCCACTACGCTTGCGGCACGTCTCGGCCAGATCTCGCCAAGGGCTAGCCTACCTTCTTCAGCCGCTCACTCAATCTCTCACTCTCCCGTGAGCGCTACATTCCACCACCACTCGAGCCACTTGATCGACTCCGTGTCACACCTCCCGGGCATGGCTGAAGAAGACGCCACAACGGCCGAGGAAGCTGCATTGTCTCCGCCGAAGACTCGCGAGCGTGCATTGTCCGAGGGCACCAATGCCAGCCTGACGGACAGTCAGGCCAGTGGCCCTGCGAAACCGATCAGCCCCATGGGCCCGAAGGGCCAAAGCTTCGCCGCTTTCAGGGGAGGGCCAGAGGATGATGGAGTGCGCGAGGTCGTTCGTGGCGCATATCGCTTGTGGAAAGCCGTCCACGCCAATGGCGCGTCGCGCGAAGAGTTCCTGCGTCTCGTCGCAGATGCTACGGAAGGTCTATGATGTTCCTATGGCGCACTACCATTCACGTCCCCTTGACGATGTATTGTTTCTCGTTTATTTCTGGGTTCATGTTCAGCTCTTGCGCCAATGTATCATACTTTCCCATGCACAGACTTCGAGCACGACGGTCCATTTACATTCATAGCGTAGAACACATTGTTTCTCAAGCATGCGTAATATTTGATACATAGCGAATTGAAAGGCATTGGGATAGGCAAGCGAAGATAAAAGATTGTGATGGATCAGCGAGGATGGCGACGTCTCTTATACGCGCACCTCCCTCGCATGCGAAATCATAGACAGGCGTGTAAAGAAAGCCGCCACACCGAACAATCAATCCGATGAAAGCTGCGAGTCTGATGGTCCAGGCGAGCCAACAGATGAGAGAACGTCGTCCGACCCAGTATCGTCGACGATACGCATAGCGCCGAGATAGGCGGCGTTGGCCGCCGCACCAAATGGCAGCTTATGCGAGTCCTCTGAAGAGAAATTTAGAGAAATTTATAAGATCCGGGAGCTGGAGTGGGCTTACTGCCTGTAAACTTGCACTTCTTGCTCTTGAGGAAAGAGCACGACGGCCCACGCGGGCAGACATGACCCAAGAAACACGCGTCGCCTTGCGGACAATGCTTGTCTAACAAACACACGTTTAGTGACAGACTGGTGACTTGGAAGAGACACGCACTCTTCGCCACAGCGGCACAAGGACTACGCTTTGCCGCGATCTTGAGTTGTTCGATCATCTTTGGTGTCGCCTGGAAGTCGTGCGCGAAGCGGCACCGGCTGTTGTTCTTGCATTTGGTGAGGTAGTACCAGGTGCACGGAGGCGGCTTGTCTGCTAAGGCATCAGAATATTCCGCAAGACGCTCTTGTAAGTCGACACACAGTTCTTCAAAGGCTGACAGAAAAGTTCAGCTCGTGAGGTATCGTGGTAAAATAATAGTTGTACTCACGATGGCCGGGTCAAACTGGCGCAGACCAAGCTGATTCTGGGATAGAAGTAGCTGTGGCGTCGACTGGGATTGGCCAACAGGCAAGCGCTGCTGGCTGTCCGGGAAGAACCTCTTTAATGGGCCGTCGCGCAGCTGTTTCGTGGGCGAGGACGATAGGTTTCGGTTGTGACCAGCACCAGCCATCTTTGTCGTCATAAACAAGCCCTCGATCTGAACCTGTGGAAGATCGAAGCTCTTTAGCTCTTGTGCGAGCATCTTGTAGCCTAAGCGTTATGATCAGCGGCGTTTCTCAGCGTGGAAGAGCACACCCTACCTTTGAGAAGAATGAGTTTATCCAGGTACCCTTCGTTGGCGAGGTGGTTGATTGTCTAGAAACAAGTCAGTCTCTGCAATTGCAGAAGACATGTGATCCTTACGGTTGAGTAGCCATTGTCATGTGAACCTATGATATTGTGTCAGGAGATACACACGAGCGACATATGTATGAAGAGAACGAGCCTCCGAGGAAGATTCTGTACGTCTGCTCGGAAACCTGGTAAGCAAGATTTGGCTGATGAAACGATCTAAGCACTCGCCTGAGGGAACTTTGTAAAAACACGCAGGTTTTCTGAAGAACATGAGCGTAAGCTCACAGTACGTGAGCAGAGTGAGGGTACCCTTTATCTTGGCGTCGGCCGCCTCTTTACCGTACCCCACTGGGAAGCGATGTGAGTACCACAATGAATAGACAATGCCCGGAGTAAACTAACCGTCGATGATCGAAAACATCGGCGACGCTTGGTTGAAGCCGTGGTAGAACTCTTCGAACTGCTCGTACGAGCAGACATTGTTATTGACGAGGGTGTCCACGAGACCCTTCTTATTGCAGTAGATGCTGAGCCACACTTGGCAGCGAGGCGGCAGAGTGTCGTCCAGATCGGCGATGTAGTCCACAAGACCTTTATTCAAGAGGGAAGCAGCTTGGCGGCCTCCAGTGCGACCTGCGGCCAGAAGGTCAGGAGCGAAGATAGTGCCGTCGCCATCTATGAGGCAGACGAGCAATGGATTGTTGTCCTGCGCAAAACCACAATTAGGAACCTACGCCATATGCAGTCGCCACAGCTCGAGCACACCTTGATCGCGTCCATGTTTCTTTCCAGCCGCAAGACGATCCTCTTGGTAACTTCGTGGTCATCCTCGGATTTCTTGTGTGCGTTCTTCCAGACCGCATTCTCCCGCCGGAGCTCTTTCACCTCGGCCTCGAGCGCCTCCGCACGGGTCACAGCCGAATGAAATATCTCTACAGCACTGATGAGCCCGTGCGACACACCTAAGTAAACCACTACGCACCGGACTGCTCGCGAAAGAGCTCTTCCCTAGACCAGCAAAAACAAACTCAGATCTACATCCCTTCGACAGACGGATGCGGCTCACCATCGCCCTAAAGGACTAGAGGTGGCCGTCTCTTTTTCTTCATTCATAACACTGCGACCGGTAGAAGATATAAGCCAGAATGCTAGAGAGTGTACGGGTACAGTGTAGATCCGATGTAGGGTAGATCGTGGTTCAAGTCAAGGGTCGATTACGCTCGGCGCGAGACAAATGGCCCGCTAACATGCTGCATTCGTGCATTCCTTAGGCTGACTCGTGGGCTCGGGCAAGGCGGACTCGCCCAACTTCTCAGCGCGCTGAGAAGGGCAAGCACAGCGTCGCACGCCACAGACTTATTCGGGCATTCTATTGCCCACTGCCATACTGGGAAACAAGGTTCGGGGAGCTGCTAAAAGAAGCGCTCAAACAAGATCCAACAACCCCTAATTATATCCATTATCGTCATTCAAGAAAAACCTCGGAATCGCGTCGCGGCAGATATTTTTCCACGTGCGCGCGAGCTCGCTACAGTTTGGCTCATATCTCACTCATTTTTGCATGTATTACCATAGAGTTGAATTATATCGACGCGGAAAAATTGAAAGTAATAGACTATGCAAAAAAGTCGGAGAACGCAGCGGCCAATATGCCCGCTATTTTCGCGACCCGAGGTCGCGCGCGCTCGCGGCCTGCACCGATCGTGCAATACTCTACGAAGGTGCGTGATTTCGTGCATGCACGTCGTGATAAAGGTATAGTGTCAGCTCCAAAAATGACAGGCAAAGGTGGGCACTTACTGCGCCGGGACGGGAGGTTGGAGGGAATGACGCGAGGATGGGCCCCGCGCGTACGGGCGACAAGGCGTTTGCTGCTCGTGAATCGACATGGGATATGCATTACACGTATGATGATGTACTCGAGAGTATCTAGCTCGAGCATGAGTACCGTACACTGATGCAAAAACGCGGTGTACGCACCTAATGGAGAGCCATGCATCACGACTCCAGAGCCGCTCATCACCCTCCCCTCTCAGTCGGTGCAGCTGCTCAGGGCCCTTCTCAATATCGTTGACCAAGAATGGCGGAAAAACGGGGCGAAAATGGGCGGCAGCAAGTGGCCAAAGCGGCGCCTGTTCTCGGTGGTCGCCAGAGAACGGCATTTGCAGGACGCAGCAACGCGCAACAGCACTCAGACAGTGCTACACTCGTTCGGGGACTCTCGTAGACTGTGCAGGTGCAATACGACGGTGACTGACATCGTGGTTCGCATACAACGCTGGGCGCGAGCGCGCGCGACCTCAGGTCGCAAAAATAGCGGGCATATTGGCCGCTGCGTTCTCCGACTTTTTTGCATAGTCTATTACTTTCAATTTTTCCGCGTCGATATAATTCAACTCTATGGTAATACATGCAAAAATGAGTGAGATATGAGCCAAACTGTAGCGAGCTCGCGCGCACGTGGAAAAATATCTGCCGCGACGCGATTCCGAGGTTTTTCTTGAATGACGATACGAGAACTGGCGGTCCATGAGTGCACAACGTGCATGATATATACATATGAGATCCGACGAGAAAGAGAACCCAACATCTAGCCCACAGGATGTTCGCGCTGAGTACGAGACGTCTACTTGATGCGCTTGAGCTATAGGACGAAAGCAGTCAGTATATGGCACATTAGTGAACATGAGAACCACGTACGCGCTCGGTAGTGCTAAAGAGACGCTGGTCAAGTCCGCCAGCCTTGTCGCCGAGGCGGTCAATGCGCGTGTTCTGCTGGTCAAGTTCCTGGCCCATGGCCATACCGAGGTTCTTCAGACGCTTCGCGACATCACCGATCTCGTTGAGGTTATCATCAAGCTCGTCCTCAAGCTCGTCGTCCGACGCGGTCTCCTCAAATTGGTAGCGCTTGCGCTGATCCTTGCGCATAGCCAGTTGAGTCTCGGTCATACCGCGGCGACCGCCGATGCCCTCTTCGTCGTCATATCCACCACCCGCACGGCCGATACGGTTCTGCGAGTCGCGGACCTCGATCATCGTGCGCTCGCGCTCGTCGCGATCTTCTTCGTAACGGCGCTGAATCTCGGCTTCTTTGGCCGCACGCTTCGCGTCCTTATTGAACGTGATGACGGGACGGAAGATGGAGCGGTTGAGCTGCTTGAGCTCGTCCGTCTTGTCGTCTGCGCGCTGCTGGTGGGTCTTGGCAACATCAAGGTGACGCTCAGTGTTGGCGAGTTTCTCTGGAAAGGAGTGAGATGGATCGGCATTTGCTCGAACATGATGTACGTACCAGATTGGTCACCGAGACGGCCGAGCGTGCCGCGTGCAGTCTCTTCAGCCTCACGGGCCATGCGGAGAGCATTACGGGTAGAGTTGACGGACTCCTGCTTCACCCAGCGAGTCTGCTTCTTGATGCCTTCAACATCCTCATCGTTCTCCTCGCCAGGCGGAGGCTCGCGGCCGAGGCTGGGGCCTTCGTTGAAGCGGTTGGGCTGAGCCTTCTGAGGGTTGTAGCCAGCGAAGAGCTCGCTGCGGTCCTGGTTGGCCCGCGCATCGTTCACCGGCGCCGCCGAGGGCACTGGTGCCCTCTGATACGAGCTCTTCTCGTAGGGTGCATTGGACTGGTAGGTCGGACTATCACGGCTGGCGACATAGGCAGAAGCCGGAGAAGAGCGGTAGCTAGGTGTAGACTTGTAGCTGGGAGCAGCAGAGCGGGAACTGGGAGCCGGCTCCTCGTTCACTGGGGGTATCGCGTTACGCTCACTGCGCTTGCTGAACCAAGACATTCTGAAAGAGAAAAGAAAAGACGAGGTTGAAGTGGTGGTCGTACGAGAGAAAGAGGCGCGTGGCTGTGAATGAGGCTGTCGCGCTTGGAAGCACGCGCGCTCGTTTCGATTGATGCGTCGCAACGGTCCGATGTGAAGAGAGTAATACAAGAGATAAAGCCACAAACAAGACGATCTGCTGTATGCTACGCCTTTTTCTGCCCTTTCTTGTTATCCTGACTCTTCTTGCCAACTACAGTAACACCCTTGCCGTGCTTGACTACGGACTTGAGTGCAGCCTCTTTCTGGGCCTTGACGCTCTTCGCGCCCTTCGCGCCATTCAGCTTCGCCCACTTGTCCACGCCATTATCAAGCGCATCGCGCGCCTTCCTGCGCGCCTTCTTGTGCTTGTTATGCAGCGTACGGTTCTCTTCAGGCGTGAGCTCGCTCTTGGCACGTAAAGCCGATGCTGACGCAGGCTGGTAGACCTCCTCGGGCGCAAGCATGGTCGCTGCAGACTTGGCTGTTGGCAAAGTAGACTCCATGCTGGCGGAAGCGACGTTGGTGACAGTCGTAATGGTGGCTTTGGGCTGCAATGATATGAGTGGCATGTAAGAGGAAATATGTAAAAGAACGTACAGCTTTCGGCGTGAAATGGGCATTGGAAAGGGCGTCAAGCTTGTACGAAAGACCCTCCCAGATCTTCTCGAGCTCTTCATGCTCCTTCTTGAGCTTACCGTCGCGATCGTCCGAAGACGCTCCGGTTTGAGCGGCAGTATACTCGTCCTCGTAGATCTCGGCGAGTGACTGCTTAGACTTCGTGTCCTGCAACTCGAAGAAGCGTGAAGGGAGGAAGGGTTTCTCATCGACCGCACGTCGACGGACGACGTCGTCAAAGCGGTTCTCTTGGATGCGAGCCTTGATCCTGTCTTCGAGGCGTTGTACAACCTCCTCGGTGACCACCGGAACGGCCTTCATGACGCGCTCGAACTCAAGATCCTCCTCGAGCAACGAATTGCTAGGTCTTGAACGAGAAGTCGCCTCACCCATCAACGTCCAATCTTTCTTGCCGATATTCTCTTGTTCGAGCGCGTCGATCTGCTCCTGTATGGCGGCTTGACGCTTTTCGAAGGTCGACAGGTCTTGCGACATGGGTTAGAAACGTATGCAGCGGACTTTGATAAAAACCCACCATCATCTTCCTCTTCATCGTCATCCGCAAACAAATCGTTCTGCAGACGAGCCATCGTGTCACGTCCCTCATCCTCTTCTCCGTCCTCGTCCATATCCTCCTCATCCTCATCCTCGCCCTCCTCCTCCAAGTTATCGAACCCCGAGAACTCATCTCCCTCGTCCCCTTCACTATCCTCATCTTCGCCCTCATCCTCATCGAAACCACCTTCGTAATCCCCATCTTCATCCTCATCGCCGTCAAAGCCGAAGTCGAGCTCTTCGTCCTCATCATCATCGTCTGCAATATCCATTGTAGACAACGGCAGGTTCTTTCCACGCGGTTTGATGCTTTTGACGCGAACTTCTTCGTGGAAGCGAACTTTCGACTGTCGCCGGGGTGGTGAAGCGGCTGCTGTCTTCTTTGGCTTCGCTGGCGTACGTGCTGGAGGTGCGAAGAAGTCCGCATACGTTGCTTCTGTAAGAGTGCTAGGTTGAATATCGAAAACAAGAAAAGATAGCGTTGTGGCACATACCCCCAGCCGTCCCCTCCTCTTCGTCGAATGCCATTGGACCATCTACGTCCGCAAACATGTCCACATCCTCGTCCTCCTCATCTTCGTCGTCCGAGTCGCGGCTGAGGCGACCTTTGGAAGATGACCGAGCCTCCGCAGCTTCAGTCTCCGCGTTGAAAGCGGCAAGGTCAAAGAAGCCATCGTCAAGCTCGGGATGGCCCCCTGCTCTAGGTTTAGGGCCCTTGAGCTTCAAACGCGGTAGCTTGGAAGGTCGTGCCGGCTCGATCTCCTCGTCCTCGTCGTCTGAAGGATCGCGTAGGGGCGTTATGCTCTCGCCAAGGTCGCCGTCCTCGCCATCCTCCTCATCTTCCTCATCCTCGTCTGAGCTCTCCTCGTCCTCTTCAGAATCCTCGTCGAATGACATGAGCTCCGCCTCTTCCAACATCTCGTCCTCACCGTCGCCAGAGATAATGCGCTTCTTAGGCGCATCGGGTTCAGACTCAAGGTCTGCATCCTCGCCTGCGCCTTGCAGGGCGAGCTGGAGCGTCCGACAGACATTCGCAGACCGAAGCTCAAGTTGTGCCCAGAGCTGCTCGTCGTCCATGCCGTCAATGAAGAGAGAAGGAAGTGATGTGCGCTGAAGAATGGGGCGTTCAGGAGGAGGGGATGGGTCGCGTTTCCGCTTGCCATTTGCGCGTGTCTGCGAGCGAGTTTGTGGAGCCTCTGCAGGGCTGAAGGACGAAAGAAGGTCGCCGATGCATGGCGCAGACTTCTCCTCGGACGCTACACCTAAACAGCGTGTCAAAACACTGGAGCCACAGCATATTTATTGGACGCACCGAGGTCAAAAAGATATTTGGCGGCGGCAAGCGCGGTATCCGCAAGATTTTTATCATTGGAAGCAAGAGACTCTGGTCGTTCATCTACAAGCGTCGCCAGAAAGCGCAATTGCTCTGGAAGCTCGACGTCGGGAGTCTCAGCCATGGGAGAAGAAGGTCAGAAGCGCTCGTGCGCGCGTGCCGCAAAAGAAATCAAGCGTGAGAGCGAACGCGACGCGCTTCGGACGCGTCGAACGTCTGGACGCGACTTTGCTCTGACCACCATCTTCGCGTCGTCGCTTCAGTGCAATGCACAAGGTCTAGACTCTGCACAAAGACGTACACGCTTTTTGTGACTCTCAACTGAAACCGCTAGAGAGGAATGGAACGCACTAAGTGACTGATGGCCTCGACCGTCGAGAACAAGGGCCAACGTTCTGAATTGAGCACAAGAGCTTGTGCTATTGTTCTTTCTCTACCCCCGTTGCTACCGCGAGGCCAAACAAGGTAACTTGGGTTGCATCGCCACTCGACATCTTATGAGAACGGGCGACGGTGAAATGGTATAAGTACTCCACTGAGCATGGTTTGCATTCCCCAGCCCATCTGGTCTGTGGCTTGCTCTTTCACGTTCCATCTCCTCTAGCTGCTGTGCAGCTTACGAATTCTATCCACGCTCTCTCTTCACGCTCTCTTTACACTACCTCTCCAACTATCTTCTGTAGCGCTAGACTTCTTTCATCATGATCGCCGGTCTCTCCAAAGTTATCACGCTGTATCTGGCCCCATTGCTAGCCCTAACGTCGCTCATCCTCACCTTCCTCGCCTACTTCTCTCCCGTTGCGATACTTCAGGGGAAGGTTGCCCTACTTGTCGTCTCGCCCTCAACCGAATTGACAGACCCGGGTTCAAAATCAACAATAGATGGCCCTTCAATATTCCTCGGTGCCCTTGGTCGGTCCCTTCTAACCCACATCGTTTCCATCTGGCTTATACTCTCTCTCAGGATCTTGCTCCCGCAGCAATAACGACGCGGTGATTACCTGCGAGCCGGCCATGCTAGCGCCTGAATACGGTTCGTGATCATGCACCTCCTTCACCTACTACTCCCGTTGACGATACCCCAATAGACCTCTCTGTCTTGCCCGGCAATGCGCCCAATCTTCTATCCGCGCCCACAGCCACTACACCCGCATTCATCGCCGTGTCATTGGGCTTTGGTGTTGTCTTCTTCATGCTGTTCACCCTCATCTCGCTCCGCCACAAGTTGCCAGGTAAAGTTGCTGGTGCCATGGACAAACCCGGCATCCAGCGCTTTGCAGCTTGGGTGGGCTTATTGGGCTTCATGATGGGTAGGTCTACCCTGCATGTGTCGTGCTATTCTCAACTTATTTGTAACCATAGGCTTGACGAGCTTCCTCGTCATCCGCATGTGGTTTGGAAAGGCCGTGGAGGACTTTAACACGTCTATATCCGAAGCCGGAAACGGGGGGCCACAGCTTGTTGCGGCGACAAGCAATGGATTCATCAGTAAGCTCTTGGCCGCAAGTATAGCTTTGCTTGTTGTCTGACAACCCTGTAGTGGTCTACGTCGCGTACGCATTCTACGGTGTCCCACTAGTATGCGCACTCTCCCGTCTCCACGTCACGGCTGTCGCGGCCAAGGGAGCTGCTTAAAACGTTCTGGGGTTACGGTGTCGCGCTTGTACCATATGGACTTGATCCTCGCTTGACCGGACATTCATGCTGGTATCGGACAACACACGCTTAATGTAGAGCTGCTAATAGACATATGAAGCCCGCTGCCGCCGGCTCTGTTCTCGTTCTTCTCTGATCCTCATGGACTGCGCAATGCGATAGGTCCGTTAAAGTGCGCCCGTGTGAGTGTCGGCCATGTTTTCGTCACGCGGAGGTAACATTCTGCGCTCGAGCATCCGAACTTCAAGCGCGCGCCGCGCGCATTCTTCGGGGCCAGTTACCAAGGCAGTCGCTGTGAGTGCCCCGACCTATCTTTGCCCAAGCTTTCCTTGCCTGATACGCCGAGGTTGTCAAGTACAGGATCTGCACACACGCCGCAAGACAAGAAGTTTCCTTGTGGCTACCTGATAACTGAGGTCGCCCGATGTTGCTCCTACCGCTGTCCAGGCGTATAAGACACAGAGCCACATCTCAACATGTGCGACGCAGCGCAGCACTACAAGGCCGTTGAATGCTACCATGCGCTTCTTTCTTGTCACCACCATGTCGCTGCAAGTCTCCTTTGGCATTGCAGCCAGCTTGGCGCCTTCTGTCGTTGTCGACATCGATCTCCTCGGTCAACGGCGACTGAGTACCATCGTAGGGGCGACGACGTCTGCCACATCCGTGGCGAGCTGGTGCGTGCATTCACTGTCGTGACGCTTGTCCAGCTGAAGACGACGCATCCCCGCAGGTTGGGCAGTCTAGGTCCTGATGGCAGGTGGTCCGACGTCGACTACACCACAGGATGCGATGCGCAAGCAGCATCATGGCCCGCTCAGAAGCACTGGCAACGGCTCGTCACGCTGGCCGCTGCATGGCATGGAGGTCTCAAGAATGCTGCGCAGTGGTCGAAGAACGCAACATTGCACGAGGGGATCACGCTCGCGATGGACAGCTGGTTCGCCGATGACTTCACCGACCCGGACTGCCTCGACTTCGGTGGTGAGAGTCAATGTCCCTGCGGAACGCCTGGCCTTTGGAACACAAACTGGTAAGACCCTCCCTGTACGCTACTCTACGAGCCAGTATCAACGTCCCGCAAGGTTTTCCAACATCCTCGGCATCCCAGGCTACGTAGGAGAGGTGCGTCGCCTCGCTTGAGGTGCCTTCGGCACACCATCTGACTGCGGAGATGAAGGTCTGTCTTCTGTTGAACAACACGCTCAGTGCCACCGAGCTCGGCAATTGCACCAAGTTTGGCTCCCGAGCCTACAACACCTTCTTGACCGGCATCAATGGTGTGAGCGCAATCACCGGAAGCAACGGTGAGAACGCGCTTCTCCGGATTCTTCCTGCGAATTTTATACTGACACTGTCCCAGCATTGGATCTTGCTAGTAAGTCCAGATACTACTTCGCGTTCAAGCCTGGTCTCACATGGCGAACAAGGCATCGGAGTTGATGTCGGTATCCTGACCGAGAACGCGACATTGATCACCGACGCTTTCGCGCGAGTACACGAAGAGGTAGTCATCCAAAACGGACTCAAGGTCGACGGGATCCGTGCGGACGGCAGCTTCGGACAACACACAGGGATTGTGCGTACTACCTAGCCTGATGCAGCACACGACGCTCATACCAAACCATCTAGATCTACAATGGAAAGTTAGTGCTGACCTTCCCTTTTTGCACCATCGACGCTGAAACAACATCGCAGCTACGGCAAAGACTACGCCAACGACGTTTTCGACTTCGAGACTGAGGCAGCTGGTACCCAATTCCAGGCAACCTCGGCATCGCGCACAGCTTTCGAAACTCTTTGGAACGGTAATGTGTGGATGATCTTTCGCAATACCGTCACCGACGTACTGCATTGGGACTTCGTGCGTGTTCTGCACTCGTACGCGGGTATTATGGGCCACGCATCGCTAACCTTTATCTAGAGCGTTATTGGACGTATCATCGCTCTACCCGTGGCCGACAACCAAGCGACCGAGAACCTGAAAATCAATTTGACTGACCTGCAGAGCCTTGGCAACGCCTGGGGTTCCGCGCCTCTTCAGCAGGCATATCAGGACCTGTCGGTGGATACAGACGATGCGAATTCGGGGAACCTTCGAGGCAATCGTATCTTCTATGCCAACGACTATGCCGTGAGCCTCTACTTACCTCATGCAATGAACGGTGACTTACCAGTGTGCAGGTTCAACGTGGGGCGGGTTACACGTCGCATCTACGGATGTACTCCAAGCGTACCGTGAACACCGAATGCACGAACTCTCAGAACGTGAGCATCATGTCATATCATCAAGTCATGTCGCTCAACGGCGCCATAGCCTTTCGGGTACCATCTTGCGGATGGCGCACTGTACACCCGTATGACAGGAGATGAATATGAGGTCTGTTCGCGTACAGATATAGTTGGGTAGCGCGGGCATTGACGGATCGCAGGACATCCCAGCTGCATGGGACTGGAACCTTATACCAGGCGAGTCGACAAGTCTGCATAATGTACTTCGTATGCTGATAATACTCCCCAGGCACCACCGTTGACTACGGAGCGACGGCATTGAGCTGTTCAACAATAAAGCATAGTGGTACCCAAGCTCTTGTGGGTGGCGCTTCCGATGGAAACATCGGCGTCGTGGCCATGCGATACGAGACACCATCCACGAAGAACTTAAACTGGCGGAAGACGTGGTTCTTCTTGGTGCGCAAAGCTTAGGTGCTCATGCTTTAGACTGTCCGGACTGATGTTTGTTTGAAGCCCAACGATGTGCAGCATGTCATGGTTGCTCGCATCACGTCGGCCACGGATGCTCCAGTTTTCTCTGTCCTCGACCAGCGCAAGCTGAGCGGTACTATCCTGGTGGACGGGAAATCGGTTACGAACGGGAACTTCTCCAGCGTCTCCACGCTTTTCCACGGAGGCGTTGGTTACGCATTCAACTCCTCCAACAATGCCGTTTCTCTATCTGTCCAGTCAGGCGAACGCACCGGTTCATGGGCTTCTATATCCACTTCGTCGCAGCCGGATGAGACGGTCGACCTCTTCTCTGCGTGGCTTGCGCACAGTGATCTCACTGCACCCGTTGACTACACAGTATATCCAGCCACGACAGCATCGAGCTTTGCAACCAAAGCAAAGAACCCTCCTACTGTCATCCGGAACGACGGATCTATCAGTACGTCGTGCATCGTACCGTCCACACGTTGTATGCTGACTACCCATAACAGGTGCGCTGCTCGATGAGCAGAACAACGTCGCGATGTTTGTCTTTTGGGATGCCGCTGGTGGCTCTACTACGATTCCCTCTCTGGACGGTGCGGCCACGATCAAGGTCACTTCCAACGGCAACGTCGCGCTCATCGTTCACCTCGACAACTTCAACGTGACTGTCGCAGATCCGACGCAGACGTTGACCAGCGTGGCGCTCACCTTTGCACTTGGCTCCGGGTCATCGCCTGCAGGCTGGTCTTCGAGTAGTAAATCGGTTACGAAAACGTTAACCCTTCCTTCTGGTGGTGTCATTGGTGGTAGCGTATCGTCCTTGCTTTTCTGATGATATCGAGCTAGTTCGCCGTCTCTGTAGCCTTACAACCGTAGCGCTTCTGTATCCGCACTATACCTTGTACTTGTATGCATACCCGTTCTGCACCTACGCTGCTTGTTCGCGTCGTAATCGCGTCTATAGCTATGTCGCGCCCTGAGATAATTCACATGATCGCGTCGTGGCACGGTGTCATGGTGATGACACCACCTTCAATGACTTGCTTCCAACCACGACCATTCGGGACCAAAGCTTGACGAAAGCGTCCTCCTTCCAGACAACACTATACCCCTGACGACGCCTGGAGTCGTCCAAACTACGTCTCACACTCTACAGGGTGCAAGAACTCTGCCAGACTCGGCTCATCGACTGCTCATTCTACTGCCTTCTGTGTCTTGTTTCTTCCCGCACATAACCTTTTATAATCGCGATACATAATCTACTTGCTTAGTATTCCTCCGTGTAAGGGCGAATGGTGCCCGTTCCCCTTCGAGTCTCTGCGCAAAGGCATGCAAATCTCGGCTATAAACGGAAGCGAAATATGGTAGCCGCTGCCGGTTGTGGAGTCTTCGTCTTTATCTTCTTTGCATGGTCGTTGGCCCTGCAATCACCATTCAGCCTACCATCAGTCTCGTCCTTACTATCTTCTATCTCAATTTGGCGGGTGACATCCGATACCACGTCCGTTTCTGGATACTCGACGTTCGACTGTTCGCTGACGGTTACGATGTTTCCACGTCCAGACAAGGCCCGAACATAGCTATCTACGATGGTCTAGATCTTGCAACTGCCAAAGACCTCACCACCATGTTTCGCCGACGAACAGCCACCATAATTGCGAGTGTTGGTACTGTGCCCGAGGAAGACATATCCCACTGGTAAACCCCCAAGCTCTCACCCACTTTTCAATCTCACGCAACTTACTGCAGGCAGAATACTACCAATGCTGACGGAAGCTGGCCAGCAGACGATATTGACTACACAGCGGGTTGCTCAGCTCGGCGCGCCAACTGGCCAGCCCAAGCACATTGGCATAGGATCAGTATGTTTGACGTCTACGGACTACATTCGTACGAAGACAGGCCTGACGGTTCTTCGCGCCAGGAAACATGTCCGCTGTGTGGCACGATGAGTTTTATGCCGACACCGAACCACAAGCACCCTTAACGGCGGCAATCCTGGCAGCCATGAACTTCTGGTTTGACCGGGATTACACGAACGATAACTGCCTTGACCGAGGAGGGAGGTCAGAATGCGCGTGCGATACTCCCGGGCTTTGGAATACGAACTGGTACTCAAATGTAAATTGTGATATATACACCATTTGTCACCATGCTAATGCCAACTCAAGGTTATCCTCGTCCCTCGCCTAGTAATTGAAAGCTGTTTGCTTGTGCAACCCATGCTTGAATCGAGACATGTGGTTGCTTGCCAGCGATTCGCAAGACGATCGTATGACCGCTTCTACGCCAAACCCAAACCGGGTTACCTGTCAGGCGCGAATACCCCTGATATCGCAAAGGTATGCCCTGGACAGCGGTACTTCGATTGAAATATGTTCTGAACCTGGCTTCCTTACCATTAGATTGGGATCGACCTTGCCCTTCTGTCAGCAAATGCCAGTCTTATGGCTGAAGCCTACGGACGTGTTCACGACGAAGTCTCCTTCAAGACCTCCTCCAAGGTGGATGGAATCAAGCCGGATGGGTCCTTCTCACAGCACGCGGGCCTCCTTTACAAGCAAGTCATCCCTTTTTGGTATATTGTCGTTTACTCATTGATGTACAGCGGCGGTTACGGGAAAGATATCATCAATGTCGTGCTGGAACTAGAACATGCAGCAGCTGGAACACAATTCACAGCTGGGCCTACGTCCCGTTCCGCCTTCGAGGCTCTCGTCGACGGTGGTCTCTGGATGATGTTTCGCAACTCAGTCACGGGAAAACTGCACTGGGATTTCGTGCGTGTGACTTGTTTGTGCCGTGGTCAAGTATTGAACAAAGGGTAGAGTGCGCTTTCGCGCTTCATATCCTTCCCCGTGGCCGACTTTCAGTGAGTACAACCATGCATGTTCACTGTCGACAAGTTCTAAATCATTTCAGGGCTACAAGTGGCCTCAAGTTCAATCTCACCCAACTTTCGGTACTCCATCACGATTGCAATTTTAAGCTCGCTCTCATCGAACTACTTATGTAGACACTGGGAGAGCTCTGGAACTCTGAGACGCTCCGCAATGCATACGATTCACTATCAAGGGATGATACAGGGGCTAACGCGGGCGACCTGAAAGGGAATCGGTACTTTTGGCACAATGATTATATGGTGAACGCTCTTTTTTTTCATCATGCGACACATATGCGCATATTGATCGATGTCCCCTCACGGCAAGGTCCATCGCGGTCGGGGATACGTGTCTACCTTCAAGATGTTTTCTTCTCGCACCCTCAACACTGAGTGCATCAACTCTCAGAACGTGCGTATGGGGTGCTCGGGGCTGAAGACACTGCACTAAGAACCATATCATAGCCTTTCGGATTCCACCTCTCCGATGGTGTACTATTGTCGTATCTGGATGGGGACGAGTACGAGGATATAGCGGCTTCGTGGGACTGGGACCTCCTTCCTTTGATCACGAATAGTTATGGGGCGACGCCTCTCAGCTGTGACACAGCACGACGGACCGGTCTGCATTCGTTCGTCGGTGGCGTATCGACTGGTTCAATTGGTGCTGCCGCAATGCGGTATACGAACCCCGCTACTCATGAGCTCAGCTGGCAGAAGGCGGTCTTCTTCCTCGACGACGATACGCAGCTCGTCATGGTCGCAAACGTCTCATCCCAGACGTCAAGTCCAGTCATGACCGTCCTGGATCAGCGACGCCGTTCCGGTTCCATCTTCGTCAATGGAGAACCATTGGGTATGGATACCGAATACGCCGACAGGCCGCTATCGGAAGCTCATTCTTTATGGCATGCTGGGACTGGGTACCTCTTCAACGGGACCTCAGCCTCTTCCATGACGATGGGCATGTCCACCGGCCCTCGCATCGGAAACTGGAGCACCATAGGAATCTCGCATCAACCACCGACGACTGTAGATGTATTCGCCGCATGGGTCGAGCATCGTGTACTCTCCAAGCCCCTATCCTTCGTCATATTTCCTGGCACAACACAACACAACTTCGAGCTGAAGAATGCGGCACGGTCGCTGGAGGTCGTGCGGAACGATGCGTCCGTATCGGCGGTGTACGACCACGACTACCGCACCCTCTCCGTCGTATTTTGGGATATCGACGGCGGTTTTGTGAGCATGCCCAACGGCGTCAGTGTCGGGAGCAGTGCGAATTCTGCGGTGATCCTTTCGCTGGAGTTCAAGCGACTCTGGGTCTCAGACCCATCACAGCAGATGCCGCGATTGACGGTGGTAGTGCAGCCTGGGCAGGATCGTGCTGTGGAGACGTTCCAGATCGAGCAGCCGATGGGCGGGGATGCTGGGAGGACCATCTCGAGGTCTTGGGGTGCGACATAGATACGAGACTCCACACGTACGATCATACGTTTCACGAATAACCATAGTTCATGATCGTATTATACAATCATGTACACGTACAGACTCTTATGTGATCCAAATGACCAGCAGATAGAGGTGAAGAAAAACGTTGGCCCCATGCACTTTCTCCATGAAGCTTACCATGTCGATGGGACGTGAAGAGATACTCAGTCTCGGTCTCGAACGTATGTGCGTGTGGGGCATAGTCGCATACACCGGGCATGATGATGAGGCAGAGAAGAAATACATGGCGTGCAGTGAAAGCGGGTAGCAAGTATGCGACAATTTTACTCCTCCGAGCGAAGGCGGGCAGAGGCGTTGGTAACCTTGACACCAAGGACCTTGGCGCTGAAGGACAGGTCAGACAAGCAGAAGCGACATTCGAGCAAAGCGCTTACCGCTCAAGGATGACCGCACGGTTGCGGCTGCTGACGTTGTGTGCGATCTCGGCCGCATAGCTCTTGTTGTGCATTAACAAGAGCTCGAGTTCCCTGACGTTGGAGACGAGGAACTTCTTGAGGCCATTGGGGAGGCAGTGGCGGGTCTTCTTGTTGCTACCGTAGCCGATCTGCGCGATAGAGGTTCAGGATAAATTCCGTTGGGAGCAGTTTAAGCAGTCACGCACGGAGGGCATGGGCAGCTGGCCCTTGAAGCGGCGGCGGACACGGTTGTCAATACCCTTGGGCTTCCTCCATGCCTCCTTGACGCCGTGGTAGCGGTCAGACTGGTGGCGCCTGTACACAGACAAACATCAATATCTCCGCACATAGAGTCACTGCCCCAGAAAGACGAACTTGAAGGGCTTCGTGCGCTTCTTGACGATCTTGATGGTGGCGGCCATGGCTTGACTGGAGATGGAGGTCAGAAGCAAGCCCGAAAAAACTCACCCGGCGCGCCGTCGCTGCGATGCCATTCCCCAAGAATCATCCGATCAACCGTCCAGCAATCCAGCCCATTCCTCCCTCAATCCACTCCCAAATTCTTTACAGCACAACCGTATGGCATCCTGGAAGCACGACGACGCGATCGGGTGGGCAGCAGCGAGCGGGACGGGACGTACAGTGGCGGGAGTACGGAGAAGCAAAAGAGAAATCGGCGCGGATAATGCAGAAGCCGCGCCGCGCGCCGGACTAATCGGGAATATTGCGCTTTGATTCGACCTTTCCGAGTTTTACACCTTGAACTCGGCGACCATGTTCATAGGTAATAGTGATGTATGGGATATCTTGCGCAGCACATGAAGACTGTACTTGTTATACTAAACGTAGAGTTACGCGATATTTGAAATGCCAGTATGTGAAATACAGTATGTGTCTCGGTGTACTCAGAAAATGCCTGGACCTACAGTCATAGTGAGATCCGGTTCTGGTGCATGCGCCCAGTCCATGACTGAAGTGCTCGGATGTCCTGGCCTTCACCACGCATACGGTACACGCATCGAATTATATGTACGCAGCCACACAACATACACCTGTTCGAGATGAAGGCTGTGAGGCAAGTTCACCGGACTTTACGCAGCGTGCCGGCCGCCCGAGGCCACAGGATCACATTCAGGGGCGAGTGGTGAACAGGCGTGGGAGAATGAGAAGTACGAGTAGAACGGCAGGTGGTGTGTTCTTCTCTGCAACATCCACCATCTCTTCGCCGATGCTCGCCGCATCGACAACCGCATCCACAAGTTTACACTTTGACGCCGACGACAGCGAGTGGCCTGCCAGACCTTCCGGGTTCATCCACAACCGCTCGACGAGCATCGGCTCGAGTTGGCAGGTCACTTCGATCGGCCGGGGGTTTGATTGGAATAAAGGCGAGGTAGACGTCGACGAAGACGAGGTCGAGGAGGACGAGAGCAGCTCAGACTCGGAAGACACAATGCCTTACGCTTCACCCAAGGGTTCCTCTGTCTCCGTACTCAGCCCAGTACTCACCAACGCTCGGCCCAATGTCGTCACTCTCGAGCCTCTTTCAATTTCTCCCACCGTCCAGCAGAATCCCATGTCCCGACCACACTCGCGCGCCGCCATATCTCGCCCTGCGTCACGACCAATCACACCCGGCCTACCGTTTCCCTCATTAGCATCTCCAATCTCCCAGAACGGAGTTGGGCGCACCCCGCCTTCGCCAGTCATCCGTCCAAGGCGACGATCATCCCAGCAGCGCGTCTCATTGTTTGCTGGTCGCGTTTCAATTACACCGGCCGAATCTCCTGTCGTGCCTCATGCATCGCTCCCTGTACCACCACCCAAGTTGATGCGTTCGGGCAGCACAGCCAGCTACCTCAGTTCCGCCTCGAGCGTCTGTGCCCCTTCCGTTTCCGAGCCGCCTTCCCCAACTGGAGAAGCTACCGGGCGCAGCATATCGGAGTTTGCAATTCAGGGCGAAATTGGTCGTGGTGCTTATGGATTGGTCAAGAAGGCGCGCGAGATCCTGTTTGACGGTAATCTTGGCGTACGTAGGACATATCACATATCCTTGGATCAATTTTAACCGATATGCCGCAGCCGCCACTGGTCATCAAACAAGTTATCAAGTCTCGCATTCTCGCTGACTGCTGGAAGAAGCATCCAAAGTTCGGCACAATTCCCATAGAGATATACGTTATGTCGTCCATCTCCAATACGTCTTACCTGCTCCCCGCTCGGCGACCATGGGACCCCTCTAGACTATCGCCGGCGCAGCATTCCGCACCTTCCGGAAGCTTAGACAGTTTTGTATGGGAGGAGGGAAAGACCGTTAAAGGACACCCCAACATCTGCCCGCTGCTAGACTTCTTCGAGGACACAAACTATTACTATCTCGTCCTACCCTCTTCAGTTCCCGAAGCCGCGCCAAACCAACCCGTTCCTCCTTCCGATCTCTTTGACTTGGTCGAAACTTACCCAGAAGGTCTCCCGCCTCATCTCATCCGGACCTACCTTGGCCAGATGGCCGATGCGTTGAGCTTTCTGCACTCCAAGGGCATCGGTGGGTGGTCATGTTTGTTTCTGTTCCGCCTTTCACTCACTCAGCCCGTAGTTCACCGCGATATCAAGGACGAGAACGTCGTACTTGGTGCCAACGATCGCTCGATTCTCATCGATTTCGGGAGCTCTGGTCTTGTCAAGAAGGGTGGTTGGGATACCTTCAGCGGAACGTAAGCGCCACCCTCTTACCGGTTCTTCTCTTCATCAGACTGAGAACCGCTTCTATTAAGGCTGGATTACGCCGGCCCTGAGATCCTTCGCGGCGAGCACTACGAGGGCAAGGCGCAGGACGTCTGGGCGTACGGCGTCGTCGCATATGTTCTACTTGTCGGGGAATGCCCCTTCACGACCGCCGCCGAGGCACAGGAAGGTCTTGTCTCCCCCTTCTCCAACGCATCTATCGCCCTTGACGAGCGCTGTCACGCGGATGAGCACCTCGGGAAGGAAGCTGATGGCGGCGGTGCACTGGTGGACGCTGCAGCGCTCGTCCGCGCTTGCCTTCAGATCGAGGTTTCCGACCGCCCAACCTTCGACCGTATCATGGAATCACGTTTCTTATCGGGTGGGGAGGGCTGGACTGGAGGCGACTATTAATCGATGCGCACGTCTGCTAGCGCTAAGCATCAGTTTATCTTCCTTTCGCCCCACACCCCTTTTCGTCATTCACCGTTTTCAACATCAGCTGTCTCTAGCATCCATGTCTACATATTATTGGCCCCTTTGGGCCTAGTTTTCATCTCCCAAACCCACCCTGCTTTCGCAACAGTAGCCCTTACAGGAAAAACAAATGTCCTCATGTACAAAAGTGTAGCCTACGTCGATTCATCCATGGATAGATTTCTTGATATCAGCAGACGTGCTCAGGTTCCTTCCCGTTCACGACCCGCGGGCCCATGTCCCGCCCAACAGTGCGTTCGAAAACCTCGAGCATGAAGCTAAAGAGGTTACGAGTCAGAGCTGCGTCCCATCTTCCCTTGCTGCTTTCGTCGCGGATGAAGGCGTGTTGCGCTTGCACCTCCAAGATCTGTGCGGTCCGGTTCAGTTGTGCTCTGATAACGAGTGGGCATAGGACTGACCGAAACAGTAACATTCGCATCGTCGAGTTCCTTGCGTATGAGATCGCGTCCCGCACGCGGTACATGCGTGTCCTGCTTGCCGAAGATCATCTTACATGTAGACGTCGGTCAGCTGCTCCTCTGAGTTGGGATATAGTCAACGTACGACCATCTCGGCCTTGTTCGTGAGAGCTCCCGCGCGGACGCGAAGGAGCGAGTCGTCGCTCTTTCCTTTACCGAGCGTGGCGCTATGGATGTCCGTGGCGAAGAAGCAGACAGCGGAAAGCACGCGAGGGTCAAATGCAGCCTGATGATTCATATCAGCCCCAGGCTTGGAAGGGAACACACATTGACAAAGTATACACGGAAGGCCTAACATCGGGGTATAGTAGGTCAGCGACACCATTCTTGTTTCGCACTATTTGATAACTCACCAGATGCCCGCCAAGGCACATTCCCGTTGCTGCAGAAGCTCTTCAGCATGATGGTACATAAACGCTGATCGAACAATCTACCTGCTATCCGACCGGTGCAGTTCGGAAGAGAGGTAAGGAGGTCTACGGACAAAGTCGAATCTTCGTCGTAGGCCGCGATCTCTTTCTCGATCTGAGAATGTATCAGCCACCCCAGATCCGTTGAATTGCAGTTATATGGATGCGAATACCTTATATTTGTTACCGCGGTCAGTACCTGTAGGACTGAAGTAAGGTTCGAGATGGAATACTAATGCGCCGATGTCAAGTACCGTCCGTGTCGTAGGGTATGGCCTCTGGCCCTTCAAACTCGTGGAAGCTCGAGGGACATGCTGTATACCCCAAATGATGATTTGTGCAAGTCTGCTTACTGTGAGCAGCCTACCGACAACATATCCATGGCTCGCAATCTGGCCGGCAAAGCGTTCGACCGGGCCAGTAACCTGGTAGATCTCGCTGATCATACCAAGGTTTAGACGTGCCGTACTTCCCCGAAACTTTCAAATACACATACCTGAAGACGACTACGCCTGCGTCCCTACGATTGGGCAGAGGCCGAGATTGGTACAAGCATGATACGCACCAGGGAACTTCGCGTGCGGATACTCTGGGACGTTCGGAGCAATTATATAGATGCGGATGGGCCGACCATTCGCGTCAAGCTTGGACGGCACATCGTGATAGGTCTTGGTGATCAGCATCGTACAGTAAGTCGATCGTGGTCCTGTTCAAACAAGGACCAACGCCTCAGGGGGAAGTGGAAGGCCGCCGCTAGGTCCGATCAGCGGATCAAAAAGACGCACTTGAACCACCAGTGGCCGAGCGCACGTTCTCTCTCATCCAAGATGGCTGTCTCTAGACTATTTTCTTTCTCCTCCTACCGCCACTGCCTCATCGCCAATGGCTGAGAACACTCCGGAGAGACTTTACATTCGTCCGTATGAGAGAGACGATGAGAAGCAAGTACGCTTCATGGTCGGGCAGGCGCAGATGGAGCATCTCGCGTTCGCAAATAACCGTGGTACGTCTACTGTCTATGAACTCGCGTGCTATCCTCCTAACTTCGAACCCCAGCTACCATACACCCCGTAACTCTGGCAGTATGGATAGCGGCATCTGCTGCATTTGCTCAGCTCATGGGCTGGTGGCCTCACGGCGCAGAGACCGTTTGGATTGACTATCTACGTGCTGTGCCGGCCTTCTTTGCTTGCGCAGTCCCGATCATGTTTGGTTTCGACTGGTATGTTGAATCATCTGCTTGCTGTTTACAGTACTGACGCAGGAGCTAGGTTGCATCGACCGTCTGTTGAGTCGCGTGCAGAGCGCACTCTGCGCAACGTTGACATGGTCGACATCCCCGCCTACTATGACCGCTCTCCCGCATCCGGTTTTTTCATCCTGCAATATGGCGAGAAGATCATCGGGCTTGTTGCCGTTGACGCTTCAATCGATGCCATCACCAATAAAGCCATCGTCAAGGACTCGAAGTTCACTGCGGATGAGAGCAAACAGCTGCTTCATGGGAAGGGTACTTCGGAGGTCGCCACTATCCGTCACTTCTTCGCCGAGGAAGCATACCACTCGACAGGGATTGAAGGAGATCTACTCCGTCATGCTGTTGGCTGCGCTTTCAAAGAGAAGGCTGTGCAGACCGTGCGCATCTCAGTTTCTCCATTCAAACGCACGCTTCTGCAGGAGCTGATCAAGCTTGGCTTTGCGTCGGGAGAGTCGGACGGGAAGCTCGGGCGGTTTGGGTGGCAGTGGAAGTGGTATACGCTCAGCCGATCGCGGTGGGAGAAGAAGTGAAGTAATCTGTAATATAATGTTACGTTATATGTATCTGGCTATTGTATTCCAAAAATGCGAGTCATAAAGGTAAACAGGGCATGACAGTCAAGATACACACAAGAGACGCGTTAAAAAGAGCACATGTGACCGCGTTCACTGCGCAAAATGCCCTTCCTTCCTGCGATCATCTCGAACGCGTCGCGGTCCGCGAGCACGTTCGTATTACTAGAGTCGTCCGCTTCGCAATCCTGTCTGTCAATTCTGAGCGCGATCGTGTCCCATGAAGATCCTAAGAGCTTCGTGTTGCTGTTCTGTCTATTGTACCCTCCGTCATCTCTGGTAGACAATCCGGCTCGTCTTCGCTCTGAGCAGCTTCAAGTTCATGACCGTACTGCACTTGTACCCGGCTACTGCGATGAGGAAGACGACACATTGTCAGCGCTACTTGGTGCAATCGATGCAGGTCGGTCACTCGACAGCGCTGTGTCGTGCATCGTTGAACCGCCGTCCAGCGCCTCCCGGAGCACTGACTGTCATATTCGATTCGGCCGATACTCTATGCGCTGATAAGCAATCCGCTTCCAAGGCATTCTCTGTTTTCAACGCCGCTTCGGCTAAGCTTCGAGCGCGATCTTGTTAGTAATCTTACAATCTGAAACCATAGGTGTATGTTGATACATACGTCTGCAGCGCCTTCAAGGCTAATTGTGCACATCAACTCGCCGTCGCCTCTACTTCCATTGCTCACGACTACCAAAATGTCTCCTACACTCACGCATATAGTCGCACATCCGCCCGCACTTCTCCTCCACTTGGCCACCGCAAACTTGACTCCTCCACCCCCAAGCACTCCTCCAGAGCGCTTTTGGCCGGCTTTCTCTCCTCTCGCCGCGCGCGCATGGGAAGTCGAGAAACTCATATTTGGCTCCGACGGTCCAGGTCTATCCGAAGGGCGGTCAGAGATAGTCCTCGAAATCCTTGTCCGCGGAGCCTCGGCAAGCAATGAGAAGCGCAGAGGAGCCGAGCGCGCCTTGAAAGGATGGTCTCGAGCGCGGGGACCCTGTGATCTTACAGATCTGGAAAGCTTGCGATCTGTCTGGACGCGTCACTCTGCTATAGAAGAGACGGTGAGACTGTACATCTAACAATGATCGACCCTCACTCAACGTATCGTCCGTCAGGTTACTGCCAACCCCGCGCAGAACTTGTCTTTCAACCTTGATCTTACGCCTAATCAGCAGCAAGCTCGTGCTAGCGTACCTCTACCTTACGCGCACTCTGGTAAGTCTGATTTCAATTTGGCTTTGATGCAGTGGACTGAATATTGACTAGGCGAAGCGTCGAGTACTGCGACACCCGCCACCCCCGGCGCGATCTATTACGATCCTGATTCTGCAGATGACATTGACGATGATGATCCCGACGAGGACCTGGATATATGATACCAATTGATTTTGATACTCATACACTGCCTAAGAAAAGCTGTACATTAGCCTCGATGTCCCAATCATCGCGTCTCAAAAACGACATGCGCCGATCCCCTCTACTCGTTGTCGACACCAGCGCCAACCAAACCGCATCCTCATTATTTTTCGCGATGGCGCTATACAGCTCTACTGCGGCCTTCTGAAGCTCTTCGTGTGCCTCTCGATGTAAAAACCTCCTGAAGGCGAGCAGCACCTCCCAAGTCAAGTCATCTTGGACCTGGACGTGCTGTGCGCTCGCCGTCATAGTTTTGAGCATCGCGCGATATAGCCTGAACGAATGCGCATATACAGACTCAACGCCTGCACGCTCGACTCCCCGGCGAGTGAGTGCATTTTGCATGTCGGACGTCTCAAGTGTCTTGAGCATGCGCCGGAAGATTGGCCAAACGTCGTCCCAAACGCGACGGTACATAAACGAGCCGACGTTGAGCGCGAGAGCCTCGACGAGAGCTGCGGCACCGGACATGACGAATGGCTCGGTATCGGAGAAACGGTTGAGTATGAAGGGCCAGGCGTTGTTGATCGATGGCAGTAGCGCTGATTCGGGGAGAACGGGGACGGCAGATGCGAGTAGGCTCAAGATGCGTGCTCGAATGAGTGGAGACTGGTGTGTCAGGAAGTAAATGGAGCGCGACACTATCTGTTTTGTGAGTGCCTGTAAAGGTGTAGGCAGCTTTTCTACGTCAATAGGTCCGTTATCGTCCGGCTCAGCCTCAGCATGCCCTTCCTCTTCAGCTGGACCCCAAGCTTGCCGTGGTGCTGGCCCGTAGTCCGTATCATCTACTGCAACGGGGTCGTTCCTTGTATTGAACCACTGCACAAACGCATCCACGCGACTCGCGTCTTCCGGCGGCAGTCGTACGGGTGCGCTTAGATGCGGATCGCGGACGATGTGCGCCTCCTCGTTTTGCTCGATGACCTTCACAACTTCCCCTAGCACCTCCACAAGCCCGTCTACGATAATCGAGTAACCGTGATACTCGTCCAAACGCGAAAAGCATTCTTCGACAAGGTCTCCGGCACGATGGACGATGTCCGGTCCGACGAGCCGAACGAGGAGAACGAGAACCTTCATGGCGTCAAGATCCAGATGCTCGCGGCTCAAGCGTCGTGAGACCGCGTCAAGAGCGTAATCGAAGTTTGATAGTAGCATATTGGCCGGGGATGCGTAAGATGCGACTGCCGCAATGTAGTCCAAGGCGGCAAGGCCGGTGGTTGACAGAAAAGAGATGGGCGAGACAATGGAGTGCAGAACTGGGTAGAGCGCGCGTAAGAGCATGGGCGTGAACCGAGCCTGGAGGATTCCTGCACAGACGCAGAGAGTCTGCAAGGCGACGGCGCGATGGAGCATGGGTCTCCGGGTTGGTGCTCGCTCTTGATCTGGGAGTGTGTGCTTGAGTACACCGAGGGTTTTCTCCAAAGCGATAACTCCTCGACTGTGCTCCACACTGGAATCCTCCTCTAGTCGCTCGTGAGGTCCCTGTGCTGGTCTTGTCTCGATGTCCGACTCAGCCATCTCCCAGATCTCGGACAGACTAGACACGAGTCCGCGAGTTGCCTTCTCGAGGTTGCGCGTGTGCCGGGCTCGGGAGGTCTCTGGATGTGACAAGCGTACATCAGCCATGCCTTCGAGAACCCGGCTCGCGCACCATAGCGCAGCAATTCCTCTCGAGTCGGGCTGACGTCCCAAAGAAACAAACCACTCGATGGTGAAGAGCGCGTCTTCTCCTGCTGCACCCCCAAGAGCAATGAACATTCGTTCCAGGGCTGTCTGCGTAGTGCGTGTGGCGATATGAATCATCTCTAACTCCGGGAAGTGTAGTAAGGTATTTGCAGGCGCATCTGCCTCGAGGAGGAGTTGAGCCATAGTGGTGTCTGAGACGACGATTGCCGGAGGGGCGAATTCGAGTGCCGACAAGAGACGCCATGCCCATCGCTCTACTCCCCCGGTGGGCCCTAAGAGCTTCCCAATGCCTGCGGATATAACTCCGAAGGTGGGATCCGACGTTGGTCCAGAGGCGAGGCGTCCGATTGCCTCAATCTGGTTCGCAACATGCTCGACCTTAGCATCTGCATGAGAGAGCAGCAGTCGCGGGATTGCGGAGAGGTTATCGCGAGTGATCTGGACGAGCGTTTGGAGAAGAGAGTGTCGCGCTTTGCATTGAGGAGTTAAAAGTTCGCGTAGTCTCTGTGCCGAGAATGTCGCCACGGAGTCGTACGAGGATGCGGAGAGTGATAGAAGAAAGGATGCAAGCAATGGTTGACTGGCGGGCAGAGTGAGCGTCGTCGAACTTATAATGCCCGAAGAGAATGTGGCAAAAGCTATAAGAGCGGCCGAATTGGGGTGGGACACAAGTGGCGTCAACGTATTCAGCGCAATGTGTAGCTGAGTCGATGTTCCACGTAACCACGTTGGTGTTCGCGCCGTACGTGGTGTGCCGGGGCCAGTTGTAAAGTGTTCCTCCTCGGCACCTTCAGTGAACGCGGCGAGGTCGTCTAGACTCGTAGCGTCCTTGACAGCTCCCGCTCGAAGGCAAACATCGTCGCCTATTGCGCGAATGATAGTCACTTGCGCGACGCGAAGTCCTTCTGCAACAAGGTCGCCATTCTCCCATCCTTTGGAGGATGAAGTGCCTAAGACAAGACGCGTCATACTGCTCATAACCCCGGGTAACACGACAGGTGTGAAGTCATCTGGGGCGTATATATCCAGCAAAAAGCCCAGCGCCTGAAGGCATGCAAGCTTCAAAGGACGATGCGCCGAACTCGTGCAGGAGAGCAAGGAGTCCAGTGTCTGTCCAATGATCGGTGCGAACTTGGGGTCACGTGTGCGGACAGTGTACTTCTCCAGGACAAGCGAAGCGGCTGCGCCTTCATCCTCTTCACGAGGGCGCGTTAACGCATTGAGGCAGCGCACGGCCGCAGTCCGAGTCTCATCGTCTCTTGCTTTAGCCTTGCCGTTTCCATTGACGCCGCCTATGACGGACCCGCAGAGCATGAAAAGCTGCTCCCAGGTGGCAACATCGAGTGTCCACCACCAGCTCCCGCAGATCGATCGCAGGCAAAGGAATACGAGTTCGAGGACACGATCTGGGATAGAAGACATTGTGTTCCGTCGTATCAACGAGAGCAGGGGGAATGCGGCGTAAGACGACAGCGCAGGAGGAAGAGCATAGTTCTGACGTTCCAATTCATCGAGAGCGTTGTCTAAGTCCGACAACAAAGAGAGCACGGTAGGGATTGCCGCATGAGTTAACTCGGAGTGTTTCAATAGTGGAACGCAGAACACTTTGAGCTGATCGGGGATTTGTCAGTCCGGCGACGCGCGTCGCCTGGGCCAGATCTCATACCTTTTGGAATGCTTCACGGTCTCCAGCTTCTGTCATATCGAGCCAGTCGGCGCAGTCACAAACAAGGACGGTGGTGGTCGGGAAGACGCAAGAAAGTGAGCGAGAAAGCCAGGGTTGACGCGGTCACATGAGATTATACGGTGGCAATATGGATATTTAGAGATGAGAATAACCGGCACTGCCGTCGACGAAGGGTTGTGATCTCAACTAACTAGTACAGTACGTACAACACGCTAATGCATACATAGGGAAAGAGTCCAGATACGGTGGTACAGTAAGTATATGACGGGTTGGTGAGGTATTTATCTGCGATTGTGAGGATCGGGCCGAGGGTCCATAAGCTACTAGTTAGGCGAGAACGAAAGAAGTCCGATAAAAAGTCCGATACAGAGGAAACCCAAAGAGAAGAAACCATTTTCATCGAGCCGTGGATATAGCGGACAGCCGCTTGCGAATGTTACGACTGGCCCTCGGGTCAAGACCAAGTACACCGGTGCTCCTCCTCCGCTCGCGCGCGGTTTCATCCCGACCGACAGTCAACCGCTGGGGCGTAGATCTCTCCTCAAACGGCGCGTCGAGTTTCAATGAGTCCTCCGCTTGAAGCGTCTGTCCTGCAGGAGTTTCAAGCAGTTCTGCGTGGTCGGCGTTGATGTTGAACGGGTGCAGCGATGAATGGCGCACCCGCGCAGCTTCTTCGTCATCCGGAACGCCCAGATGTGTTCCGCTCGGAGAAGCCTGCCGAGCTGTCGCGCGAGAGTTCGAGCGAGCTCGAGAGAAGAAACTCGGTTGAAGCGAGAAGCGGCGGGAGCGGCGATGGGTAGGCTCGGAAACGGGTGTGACAGTGGCGAAACGCGTTCCGCGAGGGGCCGGTGCGCTCCCGGGAGCGTCAGTCAACGTGAAGGCAGGTTGCTGTAGGCTTTCAAGGTCGACACTGCGCCCACGCGAAGCAGGGCTGGCGGCGTTGCTTAGACCACGAGGAAGTTGAAGGCTGACGAGGTAGGACGGGGTGTTGGGAGATACGAGTTCGGATGCCATACTGTCCGCCCGGGACCTCGTAGATACGTTCGCATTGTGGCCGGTGAAGATCTGGCGGACCTTGGTCTTGATCGTTTTGAACTTGCTAAAAAGCGATGCCTTGCGTGGTGGGTCTGACTTGCTCGCCTCCAAGCGGGTATCATCAAGGTCATGGGTGATTCGTGGCGTGTGTGGGGTTTCGTGGACAGGCGTGCGAGGAGTTCCATAAACAGCGTGGGGAGGAGATGTATCATGCGAATGCATGCTTTCGCGATCGTCCTCAACGCGCATCGGTCTCTCGCCGTCATCGTGGAAGCCAGGGAACCTCAGCTCCAGTTGTGTGACATCTGGCGACGCGAAGGTGATGATTTCGGTTGACGGTGAAAAGTTTGCAGAGTCCGGCGACGACGGCTCGACTAGATCGAGGACGAAATCTGACCTCGGTCGGTACGAGCGGGCACCGGACAAGTCGATGCCCAATGCAGATCGATATGATGCGCGGCGGGGGATGATCATCGAGGAAGAGGTCGCGTGTACCTCAGCAACGGAGGGCGAGATGTCAAAGTCCCGAAGCTCGTCGACAGTCCCGCCGTCGTCCAACATGGAACTGAACCGCGAGGTGGGCGGGTTCGTACGTAGCGCAGAGGTCTCCACGGTCGATAGTGAGTTGGTCAAGGACGGTAGCTCCTGCGTGGGTCTAGGTGATCCAAACGGGAACGAGGGTGACGCCGCCGTATCAACAACATGATCGCTAACAGAGATGGAGTTCCGAGCTTGGACGGGATCTTTGTTCTCGAGAGCGCGGAGAGCAGCGTCTCTTTCATCCTGGATGCGAGAACTGGAAGCAACGTCGGGCCTGAGGAGTTCATCGTAGAGAGGTGTGACGGGCGAGGGACTGTCCTCATCCGAGCTCTCGACCAAGTTCGAAGAAATATCCTGCGCGAGGGTTGAGCAAACGGCACGACTTCAGATATCAAAGCAAACCCACCGCCAGATCCGAGTTCGTCGAGCGAGGACTGGTCGAAAGCAATTCCTAAAAAGTCTACATGAGAACTGCCCAGCGGGCTCTAGTTTCGCATGTTCGTACATCAGGTATGGAAGGGAGCGATGCGCGGTCAAACGACATGCGCTCGCGAGGCGACTCGGCGGCGGCGGCCCATACATTCAAGGAAGAGCTAACAGGCTGGTTTCGAGAGTTCTATTTCATGCTATGAGCACCTTCAAGGGAAATGATAAGTTAGGCACGTACATATGAATGTCTGCGTGCGGAGACGGTCGTTCTGGGGGTCGTGGGAGATACGGATGCCGCCTTTGCACGACGGCTTACGCCACTGGGGGTAGAGGTAGACAAGAAAGGAGCGGGCTGGCGGCATCGTCAGTGCAGAACGACGTTTGCGGGCAGTATACGCACGAATTCGCTGGCGGTTTCGTCTGCGTCGTAGTAGAGGGTAAAATCTGCCGGCTGCGTCTGTGGCGGCATGACGTCTTCATCTCGAGCGCTGGCCGCAGCCTGCGCAGACGGCGGCGACATGTACCGCGACATGGCACAACCAGGCGTGCGAGGAGATGATTGTCAGAGGAAAGAGATGGTTTGACGGGGAGTGTCCAGACTTTGACGTCTTGACGCCGGACGGGCGTGAAAGGGTGGCCGACAGCGGCAGCAAAACTGAGACAGGCCCGCTAACCAAACAGGACACATCTATGTTCGGCTATATAGCCATAATAGGCACAAAGCAAATCCTCTACATAGCTAAATCGAACAACGCAGACCACACTCTTAGAGCGTGCCCTTCACCGCATGTGCGACCGACTCTGCGAAGTAATCAATGTTCCCGCCGTTCAATCCAGCCATCGAGATGCGGCCGTCAGCGGTCATATAAATGTGTGCCTTCTCCGCAAGCGCCTTGGTCTGTTCCGGCTTAAGGCCGGTGAACGAGAACATGCCAATCTGGCTCTTAATGTGGCCCTAAAGACGGAAGGAACGGAATTTAGAAAGTTGTTGCAAGCGCTGCGCAAATTTGAAATATACGTACCCACTCGCCAGGCGTCTTGTGGGTGTGGGTGAGCTCGTTGTAAAGACGGTCACGCATGCTGATGATGCGCTCGGCCATACCCTTGACCTCCGCCTCCCACTGGTTGGAAAGGTCGGGTGTGCCAAGGATCGTGCTCGCAATGCGGGCACCATGCAGCGGCGGGTTCGAGTACATGGGACGGATGACAATCTTCAGCTGGCTGTCCACGCGAGCCTTCTCCTCGGCGTCCGCGACAGTCAGGGAGAATGCACCGACACGCTCGCCGTACAGACCCATGTTCTTCGCGAACGACTGCGAGAGCGCGACCTGGTGGCCCTGGGAAACGAAGTGGCGCACGGCAAACGCGTCGCGGTCGGTCGAACCGGAGGCGAAGCCCTGGTATGCCATGTCGAAGAAGGGGAAGAGCTGCTTCTCCTTGACAATGTCGCTGATCTCCTTCCACTGCTCCGGCGTCGGGTCAACACCGGTCGGGTTGTGGGCGCAAGCGTGGAGAAGGACAATGGCCTTGTCGTCCGCTTTCTATATGCACGCGTTAGTACTTTACAGTAAAAGCGCGTGGTTTCCAGCATACCCTCAAGTCCTCCTTGAGGCCCTCAAAGTCGAGGCCGACCGTCTTCTTGTCAAAGTAACGGTAGGTCTTAACCTCAAGGCCGCTGTCGCGGAAGATGGGGATGTGGTTCCCCCAGGTCGGCACGGGCAAGTAAATGCTCTTGGAGTGGGGGTAGAAGCGGGCGAGGAAAGCACCACCAATGCGGAGGGCACCAGTACCGGAGATGGACTGGGTCACGGCGACATTGCCAGTGGAAATGGGTGTGCTGTCCGCGCCATAGGCAAGCTTGGCCGCGAGCTTTGTGAGCTCAGGGAGACCAGTGATGGGAAGGTACTCCTTGTCCGGGTTCGACGCGCGGAGGACCTCCTCGGCCTGTTGGACGCGTGTGAGTCAATATACCGTGACTCGCGAAGCTGGGGGACGCGTACCTTCTTGACCGACTCGAGCACGTACGGCTTGCCGTTCCCGTCGCGGTAGGCACCCACACCGAGGTTGATTTTGCGCGGGTCCTTGTCCGCCTTGAAGGCCTCGGTCACACCTGTTCAATCAACATACCGCATTAGCACAACTTCTCAGCCCAGACCACATACAACATGGTCACCGGGGCTCCGAGCTCCCAGGACGCGCAGGAATGCGCGCGCGAATCCTCAAAGAAGCATACATACCGAGAATGGGGTCAGGAGGACCGGCGGGAACCGCAGACCAAGTCGAAACGCCAGCGGCGCGTACGACGCGCGGGGCAAGAGTACGTGTACGAGCGACGGCCTGCATCGTCCAAGATATTTTATGAGGATAAAGGAAAGGTGGTCGGGGTTATAGCTTAAGTACGGCCTCTGCCCCGCAACACGGGTATTTTCGGGCTGTCGGGCGATGGTGATCACATGGATCCAGCCCAGGCGCCTGCGGCGGTAAAGGCCTCGCTCGCCTTCTCCCTCAACTTTGGAGTCCACGGTCAAGACCAGTTCGAGGCTTGGCTTGAGAGCGGACCGTCCGGAAAGCTCTTCCTGCTTGCCAATGACATGTTGCTTCCGAGTTCTGTATTCTGAAGCCGCGTTACAAGCAAGCTCAACCCGCAAACTCCCATGGTCTATCCGAGCGCGTTGCAGCCATCCGAGCACTGACTGACGCAGTATTTAGAGCAGCTCATCTGATCTACCGCAGTGCCATGACAGAGAAACGCGGCTGCTCATGCCGTTCATATAGGTCGTCGACATTATGGTTGATATTCCGGGCGCCGTCCATTGACGCCAGTTGCTCCCCATGGCGCTAAGGCATCGATATCACCCGTATCTTATCTTGAGAACCTAACTTGTGGTACATATGTCCACGATTCCCATCGTGTGCACCATCCTGAATCCTACGACCTACCATGATCACGCCAGAGCCAACTGAGGGTACCTTCGACTTTTCCTACGCTGGCTCAACTTACCAGACGTACTACAAGCTCTTTGGCGATCTCAAATCAAGCCAGGCTACGCCCCTGATTATACTCAACGGAGGACCCGGCTCTCCGCACTTGTACTGTCTCCCACACAGGCATCTGAACCAACGCGGCTTCCCTGTCCTCTTCTACGACCAACTTGGCACTGGAAAATCTACTCATCTCAAGGACAAACCTTCGGACTTTTGGACTATCGATCTGTACCTTGCAGAGCTAGACAATGTTATCAAACACTTTGGTTTAGGAGCCAACTTCTCGCTACTTGGGCATAGGTGATCGTTATGAAGATTTGAGCCTGGGGCGCAGAGCTGACTGAAGCCAGTTGGGGCGGTATGTTGGCCATGGAGTACAGCGTTGCACGCCAGCCAGCAGGACTGCGTCGCTTGGTGCTAGCAGATACGCTGGCGTCCTTTGCAACGTACATAGAAGGCGTCAATGCGCTTCTGAGCGAACTACCGCAAGAGCTGCAGGATGCGATTTCCAAGAACGAGGCAGCCGGTACATTCGATGATCCCGGGTACCAGAACGCGTGCACGGTCTTCTACAAGAAGCATATGTGCAGGGTTGACCCTTGGCCAAAAGAAATGCAAGAAGGTATGGCACTGCTTGTGCGATCTTGGACGGATAGTAAACAGTTCACACATAGGCTTTGCCGCCATGGAGGAGGACAAAGCGGTCTATCTAGCGATGTTTGCACCATCATATACACTTCCCTCCGAAAGCGGCTTACAAAGGACATAGGCAAGGACCTTCCGAGTTTACGATTACCGGTTCGTTGAAGGAATGGTCCATCACCGAGCGTCTGCACGCAATCAAAGTCCCGTACGTTTATCGTGTAATTTGTCGCACATCCAGTCCACTGAGCCGCCGTAGCACTCTCATCTTGAGCGGGGATGTTGACACTGCACAACCTGTTACTGTTGAACCGCTCTTTCAGAACATAGCACGCTCAAAGTGGGTGCAGCTGGCAAATGCGGGCCACTGCTCGTTCTATGATCAGCCGGCAAGTTCTTTTCTCGTGCTCGCCACCCACTGAGCTGATCCTAGATGCAGGAGTTGTACATGCGTATCGTAGGCAACTTTCTTGTATGAGCAGAGACTGGTATAGTGTACCCTGTATGAATCATGATCACTGCACGGAGAGAAACGGCGTTTGACTGTAATAAAGCGGCCGTGCGAAGTCACGGTGACTGTGGTCGGGTAAAACGTCATGGGCGTTGTGTTGTAGCCGCGCCGTGCCTAGACTCCTTCACCTCAAATTCGCTACTTTCCATCCGACCACCACCTACCCTGCCAGCTCTACACAATGGATAAGCTCAAGCACGCTCTCGAGAAAGTAGGACATAGGCGATCGGCCTCCGTCGACAAGCACTCCAAGGAGGCGTCCAAGGCCAAGGAGTCCAAATCGCCGGCCTCCGCGACGCCCGCGTCGTCCTCTACTCCTCTGCCTGACACCAAGGAAGAGAAGAAGGAGGAGAAAGCAGAAGCCAAGGAGGAAGCTAAGGAGGAGGAGGCAAAGGAGGGGTAAGTGATACGTGATCTGAATGCGCATACAGGATCCTGACTCGGTGCAGCGACGAGCACAAGCCCAGCAAGAACGAGCTGAAGAAGCGCGCAAAGGAGGCCGAGAAGGAGAAGAAGAAGGCCGAGCGCGCTGCTAAGCTCGCCGAGGAGGAGAAGGCGCGCCAGGCGGCCATCCAGGTGCGTCTCCGCCGCTGCCCGCCGGTCGGCTATCAATCTGACTCGGGGCGCTTGTGTTTGACAGGCCGAGCTCGACAACGACTTTGCAAAGGATCGTTATGGCGATCTCCCACTCATCCAGTCTCAGACGCGCGAGGGCGTCGCGCGCACGCAGATCGCCGATCTCAACGCCAACATGGATGGCCAGGAGGTCCTCATCCGTGCGCGCATACACACGACGCGTGCACAGGGCTCCAAGATGGTGTTTATGAACATCCGCCAGCGTGATCAGACTTTGCAGGTGCTTATGTCGCAGTCGGACGACAAGATCTCGAAGCCCATGGTAAAATGGGTCGAGCATCTCCCAATCGAGGCTATCATCCTTCTCCATGGCACGGTGAAGAAGTCGCCCGAGCCGATCAAGAGCGCGACCATCTCGGACGTTGAGGTTCACGTCGACAAGGTTTGCACCTTTGATTTGTGTCTTCGCTGTTCACTCGTGGCTAAAACGGATACAGCTCTTCCTTATTGCTCAGCCTACTGACCGTCCGGCATTCTTGGTTGAGGATGCCAACCGCCCCGACGCCGACTTCGAAAAGGAGGACGCCCAGTTCAACAAGGTCCTCCTGGATACGCGCCTGAACAACCGTGTTCTTGATCTCCGTGTACGTCCTTGTGCCCTGCATGTCACACGACTGATCCTAAACCCGCTGGTAGACCACCACCAACCAGGCGATCTTCAAGCTGCAGGCGCAGGTCACCAAGTACTTCCGCGAATACCTCGAAGGCCAGAACTTCACGGAGATCCATAGTCCCAAGCTGCAGGGTGCTGCCACTGAGTCGGGCGCGTCGGTCTTCAAGGTCTCTTACTTCAAGGGTATGTGTCCTCCCGCTTTCAGGACCGGCGTCTGATGCTTATCCGCCTTCTTTAGGCGCCGCTTTCCTCGCACAATCACCTCAGCTGGCCAAGCAGATGTGTATCGCCGCCGACTTCGAGCGTGTCTACGAGGTCGGCCCCGTCTTTCGTGCGGAGGATTCGAACACGCACAGGCATCTAACGGAGTTCACCGGTCTTGATCTCGAGATGGCGATTGAGGAGCATTATCACGAGGCAATGGAGATGCTCGACGGCATGCTCAAGCACATCTTCACGCAGCTCAAGCAGCATCACCAGAAGGAGATCGACACCATTGGTCTCCAGTTCGCCGCGGAGGAGTTCAAGTGGAAGGATGAGACTCTCAAGCTCTCGTTCGCTGAGGCCATTGAGCTCCTCAACGGTGCGGGTGCGAACCTCCAGCCGCATGATGACATCAAGTAAGCCCGCTCCTTTTTCCATGTGCAACTAGCTCTGATAGGTTGCGTCTACGCAGCACCGAGAACGAGAAGAAGCTCGGCCGTATTGTTAAGGAAAAGTACGACGTCGACTACTACATCATCGACAAGTTCCCCATGGCACTTCGTCCATTCTACACCATGCCGGATCCGAACAACCCCGTGAGTGTTTTTGTGTGTGGATTCACGGTATATGCACTCATAACCGGACGCAGGAACTCTCCAACTCCTATGACTTCTTCATGCGCGGAGAGGAGATCTTGTCCGGTGCTCAGCGTGTACATGTCCCGAAGATGCTCGAGGAGGCGATGATCAAGGCAAAGATCGACCCTGCCTCGATGAAGGGATACCTGGACGGCTTCCGCATGGGATGCCCGCCCCACGCTGGCGGCGGTATCGGTCTGGAGCGCGTGCTGATGCTGTTCCTCAAGCTGAACAATATCCGCCGCACGTCGCTCTTCCCGCGCGATCCCAAGCGCCTCGAGCCTTAAAGTCGGTGCGAGTAGTCGGTGCGTACATGCGCCTAGATACGAATGAAAGACAATCACTCTGTAATATTTTTACGCTACTTACGACGGAGCGTAAACACGTGCTCAATGGCTATACTTGGCTTCTCCCGTTTCATCCTATGAAGCGAGTTTGAAGCAAGCGAGGATCGGAGATGAATTCAAACATTCTCGCCTGCGGAGATGCTGACGTCGATGGAGATGTGTTAGCGAGCGACAAGCGAACATGCATATACTTCACGCCAGGTTGCTTGGACGACGCCGTGGTTTGACCTCCCCCGCCTCCTCAAGACAGTGACAAGATGGCCGAGTCGCCGGAAGGCTCTGCGCTCAACCCCAACCAGGCTCAGGCAGCAACGGTGGCCGCAAACTCCGATGCGACCGCGCTCGTCCACCGCAACCTAATCGGCGTGCTGCTGGGCGTCGCGCTTCTCTTCGTTGGCTTTACGCTCTGGCTCTTCCTCGGTCGCTGGGGAAAGCAGTCCCGCGCCGTCGCCCGCCGTGTCTTCTGCTGCAACCGCAGGAGAAGGAAGTGTGCGGCCGCCTTGCCGGACGTTCAGTGGGAGCATGAGAAGGGCGTCCACGATTGGGATTCTGTGCAGTGCGCAGAGCCTGGCGTGAAAGCACCGTTGAGCGAGCTCGAGAAGGGCACGCTTAAGTTGCCAGGGAACATGAAGATCGTTCGGCTCAGTGTACGTCGTACCCGAATCTTTTCTCTCGATTTGGCTTCTGACTTCGAACAGAAGGAACGCTTCCCGACAATGCAGAACTCCGGTATCGTCTCTGCGCAGATATCTGTGACCACGCTGTCGAAGTAGCGCTTGCTGGCATCGCTCACCCGTGAACCGTGCGCCACAAAAGTCCATTCCCGGAGTTCGCTGCTGACGAGGGCGCGTTTAGCTCATACTCTTCCCGCCGCCGACCTGCGTTCCGACCTCGCCATCTTGCACCCCCGGGCCACATCCACACTCCTTTATCCGCACTCATCATCATCGCGCTGTCCAATCTCGCGTACCCTACTCTCATTGTCTCCGGTGCCACCCTTACGAACCGACATGTCACGCGTATCTGTCAGACATCTGTTCGCATTCCCCGCGCCCGCATTCACAACCGTTCCCAACCATCATTCAAACCCAACTGTATCTATACCAACTCCTCTGACTCCTTCACCTCCTTTACAATACTGTCACCTCTGTGTGATACTCCTCTTAATTCATGCCTTCCTCTTTCCCTCTCCATTGCACCTTATAATGTATATTCCATAAACACTATGCGCTGGAAGCTCAAACATAGGTTACACTGCCTTCAACAACTATATTTGGCCGGCCGTTCCCGTATCTGTAGCCTTTTTTCCATCGGATATGTTTGGATTATCAGGTGAGCATCGGTTTATACCATTTCTCACATGTTCGTCTCTTGGCCGTCTGGACATTCGCTGCGTCCCTGCGCAGTCAGAGTACAAGACAGTTGACACAGGTTTACGCAGACGGCCAAGTCCACTATCACCCATATCGACCCATGAAGGCTGTGGTGAGGTCTCGGTACGCTCTTAATGCAAGTTTAATCTGCAACACATTTGCAATAGTGCGATAACGCTCTGCGCTCCGAGGAATTCCAAGCCTACCCTTGACGTCGGCCTTGAATCAGACCATCGGTATGTTCTGACTTTGCGCCTTGCGTAGGATCGTCCCTGCTCTTACAGGCGATTGAGGGCGTAACGATGCTGGGACCGAGACCGGCGCAAACCTGGGAACGCGTCCGCGCCACACCCTGTTCCTGCACTGGCGTTATTGAGGGTGGTCCCAGCCAATTCAAACACAGCGCGCTGTACGATTATCTAACCTTATTATAGCAGAAATTTGTGTAGTGTATCTGATTCGTGAATGACCCTCTGCATACCGCCGAAGTTTCGTGAGAGGTGGCTAAACACCTCTGATCCTCGATATAGTGCATATATGGAGCCTGAGAACGCTTCGTCTCCATACCTCCGCATACAATCATGTCGTACGGTACGCCTCAACAGAACCAGCAACAGTCTTCGAGTAATGATAGAAGTCGCCACAGTCACAGGATCGCCAACATCTCGTTCCAGCCAAAGACTCGAACAATAGGCCGCCGTGTAGCCGTGGCCCAGACCGACGCCTGCGCCCCGCCCCAACCCGAGCCCGCGTCAGCCGGGGAGAGATAGCAAGATCCAAGACTCCCACACAGCATCTGGGCGCATATAACTACGCCGCCCAGCGCCTGCGCACTAAGTATCTCTACATCTCAGACACTTAGGTGCCACACTCCAAAGCCGCCACCCCTAAATCGAACTCCGCGGAACACCAAACCCGCCTATATAACCTTACGCTATCGAATACTTCTGTGCATGTCCTTCACGCCATACCTGACCGAGCCCCGGAACTTCCTCTCTGACCTCGACCGCGCACTCGAGAATGCATTCGGGAGGCCCGCAAACAATGCCGATCGCGATTCCCGGCGCGCATCCGCACCCGCACAGACTCTCGCACAGGCCCGTTCTGACGCGCCTCGGCTCGGAGCGCAGTCCCAGCCCCAGTCCACGTATGTTTCTTACAAACCAGCATATACGATCTTTGAACTGACAGTCGCTTTGATATAGGGGGACGCTCACGGACGCGACCGTCGCGCAGACCGTTGCAGCACCATCTGCGTCGGCGCTCGCACAGCCCGGCGCCGACCGAGCGCGTGCGCCCGATGCGCTCGGTGACGCCCACGCGCCGCTGAATCAGGACCGTAATCGCGAGCGCGAAGTCTCCGCGCAGAGGAGGATGTTTGCGCGGTATACGCGTTTCCTCGTCTTGCGCGGCAGATGATACTCTTCGCGCTCTATCACTCTTTCTGCTTTGACGCCATCCACCCACCTTCTCGTTTGTGTATGATTCGGAACGGACACGATATTTGTGGAAAAATGTACGATATGATCCAGGGAATACGTTGCTTCACTTGTACTTGTACCACTGTAGACTCCCGCTTTGCGGACTTGCCCAATGCACCTGTATCTTGTTCTCGGAATACAACGCGTGCCACTCCAGAAATCACCACAAAACAACATATCCAGAGAAAGCTGATATTGAAGCTGGAAAAGGATACATATAGATGCAAAGCTGACATGAAGCGCGTAAGAAGACGCTCGAAAACGAGAGGCGGGCGTAGGTGGTACAAACAAGGGTCGTGTGGGATTCAATCTACTGCCTATAGCGGCAGGTAGTTGGAAACTATAGTGTCCATGGGCGACCAAGCGTAAGCGATCGGGGAGTGTAGAGCGTGACATGATAGAACGATGAACTAGAGATGCTATAGCGACAAGGTAAGAGATCATGTATCGCGCGAATCGCGATTCCTCGCTGCACGCCGCTGCTCACGGTCTCCACCCGATCTACGCGACCTCCGTCGTCCGCCACTCGTACTATTCCCAGCCGGCACCATATCACCAGGAATAACGCCCCGCTCCAGTGCAGCACCGATCATCTCGGCCGGCAGATCCAAGCTCACGCCGTCTCGGTACGTGTACGCGTCCAAAGGCGAGTACTCGGGCGGCCCAACAGACACATCTCTACGCTCAAGCGCACCGCCCTCTCCAAGCTGTCCATCATCCTCATCCTCGTCTTGCTCATCTGGATGAGGGCGCGGCATCCGCGATATCGCCTGAAGCCGGACATCCATCGGGTTCGGCGTCGGTGGGTTGTTACCCGGCGACAAGGGCGAGTCGGGAGGTAGAAGTGGAGCGGGCCGAGGGACGGGACTCAGCTCCTGGTCTGGTCGAAGAGTCGGGTGAGCTGGAGGCGATGGGCGGCGACGGGCTGGAACGAAAGGGTTCGCACCTGCGGCGATTGATGATGTGGATGAGAGCGAGCGAGTGTGCCCGTGTCCATGAGCGTGTCCGGGCGTAGGGCTCGCGGGGATGTGTCCATTGTTCGGGCTGTGGAAGGGGAGGTCCGTAGGCGAGATGTAGCGTCCTTGCCGCGAGGGCTCGGACGATGAGCCGGAAGGTTGTGGGGCTTCCTCGTCTATGGGCGTTATTGCGGGCGGAGGCGTCAGTGGCGGCGGAGGGGACGTCGGATTGCTTGTCGAGTTCCGTAGAGGTGAAGACGCGGCCTGCGCTGCTGCGTGACGCTGGTTCGGGCGTGAACGGCGCATGCGGCGGGAGGCCGAGTGGGTCGAGTCTACGCTGCCGGGTGTCATGCCCGATTCGAGGAGGATGCTCCCGCGCTCGCTGCCGTACGCCGGCGGCGGTGCCAACGTGCCCACGCTCGGTGCCAGCCCCCATTTCTTCACGTTTGCCTCGATAAACACGAAACCGCCCTGTCCTAGATTGACATGGAGGGAACAAGGACCGTCTGCGCCGATAGTGGGGAACAAATTCCACGAGCCAAGACCGACGAACGCATCCTCGAGTTTACGACCGTTGCGAGTGAAGAAGAGTGTGCCAGAGCGGGGACGATATCCGATGCCAAGAACATCGCCCTCCTTGAGCATGGCGCTGTAGGATGCGTTGGTGAATGGATAGTTATGGGACTTGTCGCCGTTGGAGTGATAAGCGACCGAGTATCGCGCATGGCCAGGCAGACGGAAGGCAGGGAAGGGTTTCGTGGCGAGACCGATTGCGACGTTTGTCGTCTCTGGGAGATCGAACATCTTTACTTCCCAGTAGTAGACCTCGTTCAGCTTTGGGAGCGGCAGGTTGGACTGCACGGACGTTGCCGAGGCGGGATCGGGCAGGAAGGTGAGCTCTGTACGTGCGTGGACGAGGAGGGAGGAGATCATCTCGTAGTCTGGGTCGAACGACCAGGCAGAGACACCCTTTTCCTGTATGCTCAGAAACTGGGAGAGCGTGATGTCCGTCTGGGCGCTGTTCGGCGGGTACTGCGTCTGGAAGTCTGCTGTGGCGTCAGACTCTATACAGATTATAGATAGTATTGTAGTATACCCTTTGCTCTCAAGTAATTCCTGCGCTCGTTCTCAGATACGCTCTCGAGCCAGCGAGACTCGACGCCCTCAAAGCCGCCCTCGCCCTGGACGAGGTCCTCCCTGCTCATATCCACCGGCCCATTGTGATCCCCGAGCGATATTCCCCTTCTACGGCGAAGTATGACCAGCGATATCAAGAAGAGGAGGAGAAGGAAGAGGAAAGTGGAGAGAACGATGAGGAGAGGGAGAAGCACGAGGAGGGCGTCCCTGCCGTCCTGCCTCGGAGGGTCCTGCATTGCCACTTGAGGGTCGAGCAAGACGGCCTGAACAACGCCGAAGCGGTCGTCGTCAACGCCAGGCATTGTGAGAAGACTGATGGTGGTTCTGGCCAAGTGAAGTGGACGCGTGCAGTGCCCCCCGCCTCTCTCTCGGCGCGCCGCGCTCAGTCTGCTCCGTACTACAATGTCCGCTGCAACAGCCTCGCCTAAAATACGCAGGAAATTGTCGACAAGGCGGCCCAGGGCGGGCAGTCACCTCGCGACGCCCCAGAATATTCAAGACTCGCACGAGGCAGCGCTCAGCTCTATCCGCCAGTTCCTAAAGGTCAGTTCGCCATCTTGATGGCCTGTTCTATACGGATCTGCGCCCAAATATACTTTCTTGGCTGTGGCGAGCTGACCTTGGGCTATGTCAGGCGCGCTCGAGCTACGACGCCTTTCCAGTCTCCTTCCGGCTCATCGTCCTCGACTCGAAGCTGGAAGTCAAGAAGGCACTACAATGTTTATTGAACAACGGTGTGTTTGATATGTATACTGGTACACATATGCCAACCCTCATCATGTCGCCTCAGGCGTAGTGTCCGCCCCGCTCTGGAACTCGGAACGCTCAGAGTTTGCGGGCATGTTCACCGTCTCGGACATCATCCATCTCATCCAATATTACTACCACACTTCTTCCTACGACTCGGTCGCTGAGGACGTCGAGAACTTTCGCTTAGAGAGCTTGCGAGGTGCGTTCACCCGCAAGTGCCCCTGACCCCGCATGTCGTTAACCGGTGCGCGTAGATATCGAGAAGAGCCTCGGTGTCGCGACGCCCCCGCTTCTGCGCCAGCATCCCGACGCGTCCTTGTTCGATGCGGCTAGACTGCTCATTCAGACTCATGCTCGCCGGTTGCCGTTGTTGGACTACGACAGCGAGACGCATCAGGAGGTCATCGTTTCAGTCCTCACGCAGTACCGCCTTCTCAAGTTCATCTCCATCAACGTACGTCTCACTACCATCTTATTGACCCGCCTGCCATATTCATACTTTGACCCGCAGTGTGTAAAGGAAATCTCATTGCTACATCTGCCCTTGCGCAAACTCGGTATCGGCACCTATGTCCAGGCTCCCCCGCCACCCGAGGAGCGCCCGGAGGATTACAACCCTTACCACCCGATCGCGACGGCTACAATGGATACGACCGTGTTCGACGTCGTACATATGTTCTCCGAACGCGGTATCTCCGCTGTACCTATCATCGACGAGGACGGTATCGTCGTGAACTTATACGAGACCGTAGACGTTATCGTGCGTGAATCTCTTTCTCTTCGGCTTCGGATAAGGCAGATGAACTGACCGTGTCTTTATTTCGACAGACGCTCGTTCGCCTCGGCGCTTACCAAGCTCTTGACCTGACCATCTCCGAAGCGCTCAACCAACGCTCGCCCGACTTTCCCGGCGTAGTCATCTGCACGGCCTCGGACAGTATCGGCACGCTCCTGCAGCTAATCAAGAAGCGGCGCGTGCATCGACTCGTCGTTGTCGAGGGGGACGAGGAGGAAAAGCGTGGAGGCAGAAAGGGACGGTTGCTGGGTATCATTTCGCTCGCGGATGTGCTGCAGTACATCACTGGCGAGAAGAGCGTGAATAAGGGCGAGAGGGTGCCGCCTGCGCCTACGCCCGAGCCGCCCGCACCTGCACCCGAAGCGGCAGCGGAGCCTCCAGCCGAGGAGGCTGCGGCAGAACCGCCCACGGCGCCTGAGATTGTCGAGCCACCGCCGTCAATACCGGAGGAGACCTCAGCCGAGGTGATAGAGACGGTTGCAGAACCTGAACCTGAAGCCGAAGCAGCTGCAGATCCGGACCTAGAGCCTGAAGCAGAACCGGCAGCAGAAGGCGAACCGGAAACATGATCAATAGAATGGGTGTAGCTATAGCTCGATGATCTTATATTTCCGCATGTTGTACACTATGTATATTTCCGGACGTGTCGATACATAAAAGGGCGCGTGTATTTGGATCCACACATGACGCGCGGGGACCGAACATGCCTTTCTCGTCTTGCACCCATCATCTACCCCAACCACCTCACTCATCTTTGCCGGGTAATTACTCATAACAATGTCAGGCGCGGCGGCAATCCAGTCCGTCGTCGTAAGCGGCCATGAAGAACGCACGGAGCCCAGCCCGCATACCGTCTTCCGCCTCGAGATCCGTGCCCATGTCCGCTCTTGGACAATGTGGCGGCGTTACTCTGAGTTCGCCGAGCTCTATACCGAACTTACCAAATCAACGGGCTCCCCACCTCCCGCACCTCTTCCTCCCAAGAACACATTAAGCAAAGCATTCACCTTCGGCCGAGCACGTACGGATCTCGAGGAGCGCAGACAAGGACTGGAAGCGTTCTTGAGAGCGATTGTCGGCGCGAAGGATTCGAGGTGGAGAGACAGCTATGCGTTTAGAGAGTTTCTTGGGGTTCCTGTTGGGAGGGCGGCAGAGGCGGGTGGGGCGGGGAACGGTGGGCAGCTGAGCGCTGCGGCGTGGCTGGACGAGCAGCTGGACGTCGCGGCTGCCATACGCGATATGCGAGCGGATCTGAACAGGCGAGACGCTCTGTCTGACTCTGGAGACGTCGGCGGAGCCCATTCGGCCAACGTGCAGGCCAAGAAGAAGCTCGCGGCCGTACTCACGCGTGTGGGCAACCTCGCTAGCGCGCTCGACGGTTTGGCGCGGTCGGGCATGGCTCAGGGAGAGCTACAGAGACGGGCGGATATTGTGGGCAGGTTGCAGGACGACTGCGAGAAGATTGGGAGGATCGTCTCGGCTGCGCGCCACAGCTCCAGGGCGCTCAGTCCGCCTAATACAGACTCTTCAGCACCTGCCAGTGATCGCGAGGCGTTGCTTGGCGGTGGACGCGGAGCGGGAGGGAAGGTTACGCGTGTGTTTGGGCAGAAACCGGCTCCCGTAGAGACAGCTGCTACCAGGCCACTCGACGATACCGGTTTGCTTCAGCTACAGCAGCAGCAGATGGACCAGCAGGACTCGCAGCTCGCCGGTCTCACCGCCATCCTACAGCGTCAGCGTCAGCTCGGCGTGGCCATTCACAACGAGATATCGCAACAGAACGAGCTGCTCGATGATCTCAATAATGATGTTGATCGTGTCGGGGGCAAGCTCAGCAGTGCGAAGAAGATGCTCAACAAATTTTGAGTGGCCTTGTTGGATTTTCTTTGGTTTATTCACGATTCACGACTTTACGATTGCTGTATTTCACTCCGGATTTATATTCATGTGCGTGTGATAGAATTATGGGACAGTAATGATAAAAGCGTGGAGGGTGAACGTCAAGGATAGCAATGTGAACATGAATGCGTGGTAAAGCCAAGTATAGTCTATTAATCCTTCCGTGCCAAAGCATGTCCAAAGCCCTGCAAAGTATTGTCAGTATAACAGTGACACGTAAAACAAGGGCATTGGCTCACCTCGAAGCAAGCGATCATAATCCCGCACGCCGGCGCGATCTTCGCTATTCGAGGTCCAAGTCCAGCGTATAAAGCTCCAGCTCCCTCCGTCCTGATGATATCCCTCGCCATAACCAGCATCGTCTGGGGCTTTCCTGCAGTCGCGACGAAGGCCTGTTGCCTCGTCTTGAGCGTATCAAGCGGTCCAGTAAGCAATGCAGCGAAGATCCCACTGCATGCTCCTGAAGCAAACGCAACTGGTGCACCGACATATCCAGCACGCTCCAGTCGACGTTTGCATTGCTCGTATCCAGCCCAGTATACGCCACTAAATGGTACGTCTCTTGACAGTGTTGGCCCGAGTCCTCTCCACAGATACCGCACTCCATGCTCAGCCACAAGTGTTCGCACAGACGCCAGTACAGAGCGGAGCGTGTGTGGTGTGTGTTCTGAGGGCGGCGTAGATTGCAAGTTCGTCCGCACGAGCTCAAGAGGTGACATGACTGTCGAGATGGCTGTCCGTGCAAGCATGCCGGATGCTAGGGGAATATAGGCGGATTGTTGGGTCGGTGTTGAGGATGAGGCGAAGAGAGGTGGGAGGGCTTCGCGTACGAGGTAGTCGTATGTCAGCATGTACGCTGTCGATGAAGGCACTCCTATTACTCTGTGTTCATCATGAGTACAACGATACCCACAAGATAAAATATCAAACGCACAATGAAGTTCCAGCACCCTTCCACAACCCCTTCATCCCCTCCGCTCTCCAAACATGCTTCACAGCATCATAAAACCCATTGACCCGTTCTCTCCTAAACACATTCCCCTCCCAAACGCACACGACCTGCTCGGGCAAACTTCTTGACGCCGAAGCGGCAAGCGAAGACATATATCGCGCTTGAGGAAGCTTGGGTGCGCCGCGGACACAAGGGACATTGGCGCTTGCCGGCTGACAGCATACGTCTGGCGCAGGTGCACTCACAGATTGTAATGCTGGCCGTGGTGTCTGCAAGCGCGTCTTTACGACGTCGAAGGGTGTCACTGTGTAATGGGAAGAAAGATGACTGATTAGCATATGATGTGTGCTTCCAAGCGTATATCGTACTTGTTAATGCGGTGATGGTCGAGCCTGCCGCTGCGGCCACCATTTTTGCCGAGAACGGGTCCATGGTGCGGGAGGGTAGAGGTGGGAGGGTAAGAAAGGAGGAGGATGAGGAGGAAGTGAGGAGAGCGACCTCCACAGTGAGAAAGTCAGAAATGTGCGCCGGCGTCACCGCTCGGCTCGGGGCTCGGATCGAATCGAATCGGCTGTTTCCGGATGCCCCTGTCGCGCGTCTTTCTGCTTGGTTTCTGCTTTTGCTGTTGACCGCGATGATCCGGCTCGAAGTCTGCTCTTCTGCGCGTTTTTGGTCATCTCCTCGACCGTCTTGCATTCGGACTGCAATTAGACGTGATGTGAATTGGTCTACTGGAGTCTGAACTCGTAAACAGCTCTGTCGTGGTCAATTCGAAAATAGTCATCATCAGGTCGACCAAGATCCGTACTACCATTGGTCGCTCTCACGAACGCCGCCGGGAGTTGGACATGGTTCAAGACCAATGGCTGTATTTCGCCGCAACAACGTTCAGCCACAAAATACTTATTCGCCCTATGTAGTTGAACTCGATGGAGCTCATAGAGGGCGCGTCGACGTCGCAGACGAGTCCCATTGCTGCTGAATGCCATACACCGGGTCGGAGACGACAAGTGGTTAGACCTGAAGCGAATTTGGCGTGTCAGCATCGGCCGCTTGGTGTTCCATCATACATACTTGGCTCGGTTGTCGCTGAGGCGCTGATGTCCGGAAGGCGACAGACTTTGTTAGACGTGGCGGATGACCAGAGGTTGACTGCCAGTAAGAACAGTCGCGCGGTTGCAGCTGATCCTAATTCATCACAAGATCCACCATGCTTGACCACGAACATTGTCTTGACTCTCCAAATAATGAGAAGATATCTCAGTCATCGTACGATGGATGCAGAGGGCTTCCAACGATCGGCACGACGGAACACCTCTGCATACCGTTCGTGCACATTACAATCCAGATTTTGACTTTACCCCTACTCTGCAGCGGCTGCTGTTATCAACATTGAGCTCGTGATCTCGCTGAAACACTGCATTCTGCAGCTTTGATGGGAAAGTTGGGCTACGTTGACCTATGCTCACACGACATGGACGGGAGCTGGCTCGACTCCTCCTTTCATGAATGATACCAGCTATCATCTTCTCACACGACAACCACGTACGGTATGGACTCCAAGACATAACCTACTGTCTTGCTCATTCGGTTCTAGGATATGGTAGATGGTACCCACAACAACTGCTAGAAGCCTCATGAGACCACGCGTCGTCGAAGTCCGTCTTCTCATGCCTCGCCATTAGCCGCCATCGCTGAATTGCCGCCAGATGCCGCCTCTCCCGCCTCTGTCATCCTCATCGATCTTCTACCTGTTACAGTATCCGACGACACTCGCAGCGTAGACCTCGTTGAGGCTCCAAGGTCGGGTATCTCGCTTGCCGCCGTCTTCTTGCCATTCATTGTCTGATAGTCTGCGAATCGGACTTCCCCACACAGAGCGACCAGTACTCTTGTACCGGTACCGTGCCAGCATCGCTTAACGTAATGGCGTAACATGCTGCAGATGACAACTCAACCATTATTTCACACCGCCATGCTTGCGTACGGCGGACGCCCCACTGCTGTTGGACAGCTCATCCAAACGTGACTGCAGCCCAACTGTCCCGAGCTGTCCGGGTCGTCTGCGATTTCCCTCTAATGGCTTCCGTGGGCCGTAGAACCTCGTGCGCCGGCCTTGGCGAGGTCGACTTGACACTGCTTGCGTATGCAGACCGTGTACGCGGTCAGGGTACCGGCACGCCCACGCATATCTTCCTCCTCCTTCTCTGGCTTATCGCAGGTAGCTCCGCAAGGATCTTCGTGGGGTTCAAGGGCGTCATCCACCGTAGTAGTGGCAAGCCTCAGCCGGCCCGTTTTCTGCTCGTCCGAGTCAGCTAGTATAAAGCCAAGCCTCGAGGAACGATGTGGTCCTCAGGCCAGTCCTCTCACATCTTGTGGTCCACCGGTCTAGCCATGTACGCGCTCTCCGTCGCATTCCTCCTCCCCGCGCTCGCGCTCGCGGCGCCCTCGAAGCGCAACATGGTCGTCCATGAGTCGCGCCAGTCCATCCCGAGTGGCTTCACCAAGGTCGGCGCCGCGCCCGCGGACGAGACCATCACCCTCCGCCTTGCGCTCAAGCAAGGCGACATGGCCGGTCTCGAGGAGCGTCTCTACGCCGTCAGCACACCGTCGAGCGCCGAGTACGGCAAGTTCCTCAGCAAGGAGCAGGTACATCCCTTCTTCTGTTACTTCTCAGAACATGTACTCACCTTCATCAACAGGTTGAGGCCTTTGTCGCGCCCAAGCAGGATACGACGGACGCCGTGAACGCGTTTCTCACCCAGGCAGGCCTCAAGTCCGAGGTGATCACGCCCGCCGCCGACCAGATCTCCATCACGTTGCCCGTACACCAGGCCAACGAGCTCTTCGACGCTAACTTCGAGACATTTACGCACACCTCGACGGGCAAGCAGGCCGTTCGTGCCCTCGCGTACTCCCTCCCTGCCGACCTCGCCCCGCATGTTGAGTTTGTGCACCCGACCGTCGTGTGAGCATCTTCATTTCTGTACGAGCTGCTGTCGATACTCATCACCGTCGTCTAGTTTCCCGCAATTTGTACGCAACCACCCAATGGCGAGCTTCCCGCTTCCGGCCAGCGCCGTCAGCGCCGTCACGAACTCTTCCATCACTCCGGATGCGGTTCCAGCGTCCTGTGCTAGCGTGGTGACTCCGGCGTGCCTTCAGGCTCTCTACGGTATTCCGACGACACCCGCTGTCCAGGCAAGCAATGTCCTTGGCGTCTCTGGCTTCAGTAAGTAGCTATCTCCTCTTTCAATGGGCGAACTCTAACTTCGTTACTTTCAACCAGTCGAACAGTTCGCACAGACGGCCGTAAGTCTTATGCGATATATTGCCAGGTCTTCATGCTCATCTGGGTAACAGGATCTCCGCACCTTCCTTGCGGGCCTTCGCCCGGACCTTCCGGCTTCGACCACCTTTACCACGCTGTTGGTTGATGGCGGCTCGAACCCGCAAGCTGCTCGTGACGCTGGTGTTGAGGCTGTAAGCTACTTCTCTACGCTGTGTCATCCACGATGCTGACTCTTCAATCAGGATCTTGACACTCAGGTGTGTAATTGCCTGCTTGTAACCCGAAGAAGGCGAAACCACGCTAACTCTGCATAGTATACCGTTGGTGTCGCATCAGGCGTTCCAACCGTTTTCAGTACGCGGATTTCTTTCCGTGCTTATGCACATGCCTAATGATTGTACTAGTTTCGGTCGGTGAAAACAACCGCGATGGGTGAGGTTCTTGGGTTTCCTTGCAGATGTTTTCGCTAACCCAGTTCAAAGCATCGACGGCTTCCAGGACATCATCACGACGCTCCTTGCTGAGAACAACCCCCCAAAGGTCCTGACCACGTCCTACGGTTTCAGTAAGTCCTTCCTAACGCATGTCATTGCGCACTTAGCCTGACCTGACTCGTGCTCTCTAGACGAGCCCGACCTCACCACAACCCTGGCCAAGTAAGTCCCTACCCACATGCACGATGAGCATATCTGACAACACGCTCAGCAACCTTTGCAACGCGCATATGCAACTCGGCGCTCGCGGCACATCCATCCTCTTCTCGTCTGGTGACGGCGGTGTTTCTGGCTCGCAGTCTCAGGTTTGTGAACATCCGTCATCAAGATGTTATATAGACTGACATTGCATTAGACCTGCACGACCTTCATCCCGACCTTCCCCTCTGGCTGCCCCTTGTGCGTCCAATCCTCATTCACTCTCTCACATGATCTAAGTGCCCCCTAGCTTGACGAGCGTTGGCGCCACGACTGGTATCACGGAGACCGCGGCAGATTTCAGTAGTGGTGGATTCAGCAATATTTTTGCCCGCCCCTCGTACCAGGCCGCCGACGTCTCTGCTTACCTCACGAAATTGGGCAACACGAACAGGGGCAAGTTCTCCACGACTGGTCGCGCCTTCCCCGACATTGCCGCTCAGGGCGAGAATGTCGAGATCGTTGTCGGTGGTCAAGCTGGACTCGTTGCGGGCACGAGCTGCTCGAGCCCGATCTTCGCCAGTGTCATCGCGCTGCTCAACGACCGCCTCATCTCTGCCGGCAAGGCTCCGTTGGGCTTCCTTAACCCCTTCCTGTAAGTCACTTCGGCAGCGTCACTACGCGCACATACTGACTATAATTAAGCTATTCGACTGGTGCCGCTGCGCTCAACGACATCACCACAGGGTCAAACCCTGGCTGCAATACTGTTGCGTTGTTCTCCAGCTTCCCTCGCTTGCATTACTGACTTCAGGCTGCAGAACGGCTTCCCCGCGGAGGCTGGCTGGGATGTACGTGTTCTTCTTCCTCTAAACATGCAGAACGATGCTTATGATACCTTTCAGCCTGTCACCGGTCTCGGCACTCCCAACTTTGCCAAGCTGCTCACTGCCGTTGGCCTCTAGAGCCATGTACATCGCATGAACTTTAACGACCAAGCCTTTTTTTCTTTGGTGCATTTGTTGTCTTAGTCTCTGTTTGGGTATGAACTATATAAACCAAGGATTGTCGCTGTATCTTTTCCTACTCTGCAGGTCTCCATGTAGCATTGTAGCAATTTAACAAATGTTGTCTCCTGATAAAGGTCTTGACAAGTGCCACACGACCCCGCTCGGATGCGCATGTCGCCCGACATCCACCAGCATTGCTGCGCAGAACACTGCGTTCGATGTTGTACACATATTCGAACGCGTATACCGGCTGTGCCCTGCGCGTGTGGACTACGCTCTCGCCCGCGCCGCATGTGCTTGCGCCAGGGACATCGTATCATCCGTTGGCTTCGGGATAGATAAACGACGATGCGCACGAGTCTCGGGCGTCCGTCGCGGTCCCCATCTTGCTCTTGACCTCCGTGTTTGTGCGCTGACCTGAGCTATGGCGACCTCTTCGTGGGCACTCTTGCTCAACCTGACTCTTGCCGCGCGTGCGCTTGCGCAGCTGGGTGCTCCAGCGCAGGTTGCCTTCTCAGCTCCCGCACCTTCATATCCCGAAGCGCATATCTCTGCACGCTCGCGCAAAGCACTCGAGCCAGATGTGCAGGACTTCATACGACAGACCATGAAGGAGGCCAACGTTCCGGGCATGGCTATTGCGGTCGTGCATTCTGACTGGAGCAGCGATGAAAGCAAGGTTGCGAATGGTGGATCGGACACCGAGTACGGTAGCTTCGGCATCAAGAGCGAGGAGGGGGATGCCATGACCAGTGATGTGAGTTCCTCGAAGACCCACCTAACCCTCCCGCTGGTCGCGTATCGACCATAACGCTAGATGGACCGGGTTTTGATCTGCTATTCTAACGCCTAAATGTTTATAGACCTTATTCACTATTGCATCCTGCTCGAAAGCCTTTCTTACGGCTGGTATGAGCATCCTTATCGACGACTTTGCGAACGGCAGGAATCTCACAACTCTACCTCCCTCGCTCTCCAAGTTCAACTGGGATACGAAGCTGGCGGCCTTGCTACCAGATGAATGGAAGCTCATGGACAGATGGGCTGAACGCGGCGCAAAGCTAAAGGACATTTTGTCACATACGAGCGGTCTCCCGAGGCACGATTTCGCGTACGCTCGAAACGATACTGCAGTTAGTGTGCTTGCACGCCTAGATGAGCTTCGCCCCGCTTTTGAGCTCCGTGAGCGGTACTCCTATAACAACATTATGTATATGGTCGGCGCACATATCCTTGACACGTATACCGGTGTGGGCATGGAGCGCTTTATGCGCGAGCGCATTTTCGCCCCGCTCAATACGAGCTTGACGTACTCGCCAGTCGAGGCGTTCGAGAGTGGTCGTGCCACGCAAACGTGGACAAAGGACGGCCGAGCTCTACCATGGTGGTTTACCGAGGATGATTACAAGCTAAGCGCAGGACCGGGCGGTGTTATTGCTGATGTGGAGGGCTTGGTGCGGAATTCTTACTTCAATCGGAGATGCGAATCTATGAAGAAGGCTAAACACTCAATAGGCTCGCTGGCTGAAGGTTCTTCTACATCAAGGTCGTGATCCATCGACGAATGGCACGATCATTCCGAAGGACTCGTTTCAGCTGGTCACGACATCGCGTACCGTAGACGTCGGGTCGGGTAGTGACACGGAATCCATTTCGGGCTATGGCCTAGGGTGGATGCGTGTATCTTACAGAGGTAAGAATATAAATAATATGCCAAGATACAGATCGTTGGGCTAAATCTCCTTTCAAGGGCACGACGTTCGTCTGCTTCCCTACCTCTCAAACCGCTACGGATCTTCTGAATATATCTGATATAGATTGTGTGGCACAGCGGTTCTGTGCCGGGATTCGCCACGTTGGTCATGTTTGCTCCGCACGATGGCGTCGGCCTTACGATTCTTACCAACGGCGACAACCAAGCCAAAGCAAATAAGGATATCGCATGGCGTCTGTTTGAGGCTGCGTTCGGTCTGGAACCCTCCGCGGCACACCAATCAATGTTTGCAGACCCCGAGGAGCCCGAGCGACGTGCAGCCCCAGCCAAGACAGCCCACTACGAGCCTGCACCTGCGGTTAACCTGACAGGCGTGTACAGCGCCGCAGGATATGGCGCTGGATTTGAACTGTGTTCCCTTACGAGCACGTCCCCCACATGCGCACGTATACTGGCAGACTACGCCGCTGTCGCTGCAGCCTCGGGGCGCTCATTAAGCCCAACAGACCTGTATGCGTCCTGGCCGCGGCTATGGGGAAGCAGCTTGCGACTGGAGCATATCAGCGGTACCCGCTACGCCTTCCGTACCACAGAACTATACCCAATTGGTCATGGTAAAAACAAGACTGCCTTTGAGATTCGTGAAGGTAGCCCAAAGCAGGGAGAGGCGCCGTGGGCGGACTTCGTGCTCGAAAACGCGCAGGTGGTTGGATTCGGGCTTAGGGGCACGGTGGAAGAGGAGACGATGCTGGAGAAGGAGGGCGGAGGGGTCAAGGAGACCGCCGACGCTTGGTTCGCCAGGAAAGATTAAATGCAATGAATACAAGTGGCAACGATATGAAATGTAGTTTAAAAAGACATACAAAGTGGCATGTGTGCCTCCGAAGATACCGCCGGCTGCAGTGCATTGAGTTAATAGCCGCTATATATGACATCGGGCGAGTCGCGATCTGTCTGATCATACGGTGCCACTCGATATAGGCATTAAAACCAGGTTTAAATTGACCTGTAGTACATTGAGAGTAAACAAGGGTGCAATGGTGCAAGCCTAGGACTTGAGCACCCTCCTGTTTCAGCGCCGTCGGTCCTCGTGGACGACCGGTACAGCTGGCGTAGCCATATTTAGTCGCTAGCAGAACGACGTAAGGTTCTTGATGTCACGCTGATAGGCTGTCCAACAGCGGCAACAGGGTGCATGTATTCGAGACTCAGATCGTCCCAACTTGAGCTGTGGCAGATTCCAGGCCACAGATCCACATAGACGCTGAGGTACAAAGCCAATTCGGGTTCAGGAGACGTCTTGAAAGGCACAACACTCGTCGTTGACAGCGACTGTGCATGTCCGTATATGTTTAGTCGCGATTCAGACTCCGCGGCGGCGCGCCACTGCCGAGAAGTCAGGCCAAAGAGCCGAAGTCCTGGCACGCATACGAGCACGGAGGACGTATTATATTCGACGAGGCTGCGACAACATGATCGCGAAGTTGTCGAGAACTCTGCGTGACGCATAAAGAGCGCATTGAGGTACGCACCACCATGTGAATGGACTGGCGCCACTCGCGGAAGGGCATATGCCACCGTTGGCATTGTAGGACGACTTCATTTGACTGCAGCCCGTGCGGTAATAATACAAACGAGTCAATCATGTATACTGGGCTCAATGTGCATGAGAGAACGTACGAGGGCGTCGGTGGTCGACGCGGATGATGTACACAGGATAGCTCTGGTAGCAAGCGTGTGGCAAGATGAGGCTCAGAAGGATGTCAGAGAGGAGAAATACATCACGAATGCGCATTCCAATCTTCTCCCCGCCGGCGTGCATGTGTTCCCGCTATGTGGGAGGTCCGTTGTCGGGCGGAGGTTCGTTAATACAAGATGGCGCTGAAGATGAATGTTGCAGTACATGCCATGGGAGTGTATTGGAAGCCTGCGATACTTTGGTTAGGAGGTTACTGAGAGTAGAGTGGAACTTGACGCACTTTGCCAGACTAATTATCGTCATCGTCTACGACGAACTTATGCTTGCCCATCTGACTATACTCAGTCATGCCCTTCCCACTCCCAGTAACGCCGACTGAAAGGCATCATTGTGAGAAGACGTAAAGATCCAACAGAAGCGCTGCGTACCTCGGCCCGTGGGGTTATCGGGCGTCTTGAAGATGCTCGTACCAGAGGTACCGGCGATGTGCACGCCCTTCTTGTCCGCCTTCTTCGCGAATTTCTGCCATGTCTGTTGCTTCTGATTCTGCTCCTTCGCCTTTGCTGCGCGAACCTCAAGCTTCTTCTCGTTCTTGCGCTTCTTGCGCTCCCTCTCCTCCTCCTCTCCTGGCGTAAGCTTGCGTTTGTTCGCATACGCAGCGCTTTGCATATAGTTTGGTGGGAGAGCCTTCAGAACAGAGGCGTCGACGATCTCGGTAGAGTTGTAGCCTTTGAAGACGATGCTATACACGGGCTTTTGGGAGGAGCCGCCTACGGAGGTGATGCGCGCAGGGTACCAGCTATTATCCCCCGAGTATTTCGCTAAGCAATCGTCTCCGGCAGACCATTTGTGTGTAGGCGTAGATATGGATGCTTTGTGTGAAGCTTCCGCGCGCGATGATGCAGCAGCCTCGCTCTCTGCAATGGATGCGCGCGTGAGCTCAATAAGCTCCTTGAGCTCAGAACGGAGAGACGTGAGCTCAGCGTTATCGGGATCGACAGTGAGCGCCTCGTCGACCTGAGAAAGCTGTACTTCATATGTTTCGAGGTCTTTTTGGCTCATGATGTAGCTGGGCGACGAGAGAGGGTTAATGCGAGATGGAAGTTCGGGACAACGGGCAGTGCGGCGTAGGCTCAAGCGCGCGATCCGCGCGGTAGCACTTCACGTGCGCAGCGTAACTCGACCCCACAAAGACCAAAAACTCTCAGCCAAGTTTTGAGCAGGAGAGACTCTACACAATATGACAGATATAACATGGCCTTAGATGACGCAGAAATGGAAGGTTCTTTGTGCTATCCGAAGTATTGATCCCGGTGACCTACCGGCAAACTACCGGCGCGACCAGGGCGCGATTGACTGACAGCCTCTGAAGATGGCAAACATAAATTTTGACGGGACACTGTATGTATACAGCTGTCTCGTGTGAGTTTGTCCAAACGACGTGTCGCGTCGAAAAATAATTCGGGCGCGCCGAAAACGACTCCACTGGTCGCTCGGCCTCAGAGGCTCATCGAGGTCATAAAAACATCATTTCCCGATGTAACTACAGTGCTATATACTGCAAGCATAGTAAACAGGCAGTCGTGAGGGAGGGCTAGTAGCGTAAGGTGGGATTTGATGACAGCACGGACTTTCGAGTGAGCCGGCCGCTCGCATGCACTGTGTACTCTATGTGAAGAAATATGCTTCCGAGTGAGCCTAAGATGAGCTGCATTTGCTATTGGAGACCATTGGGAGCAGGGACTACGCGGAGAGAAGGGTTGGGTTGGGCGTATTGGTCGGGCCAAATTAGCGTCGAAGGCGAACGAGCTATCGTATGCACAATTGAAGAAGGGCTCACCAAGTTCCGTAGCAAACGAGTGATCATAAGATGGATATTGGAACTAAGAAGGCGGTCAGCGCATGTCCGTAGATTGAGATGCTGCCCCGACAAAGATTGACGGGGAGGCGAGACACTATGATATGCTCACGCACCAGCAGTCACGCTAATACCCCTTGGTGGTATCCTCAACCATCCAGACCCTTCAAATCACTCTCCCGAGCTCTTTGTACGGGCGCCCATGAGTCCGAATCGGTCCTGTCGAGGCTGAGTTCACGGGGCCATCGTACCCGGGCGCCATCGCCATGCGCGGTACGTATTTCCGTCGTGCAACCGCACCAAACACCCCACCAAGTGTCGGAGTACCTCCTGCATGAACGTATGGCACTAGTGGTGGTGAAAGGAAAGTTGCGAGCGCGCGGCGAGGCGGGGCGCTGCCTGGCGCTGTCACCGCCGCGTGCGCTGCTCAGATCCTTATTTCTTTCGTTCATATGCCAGCGCATGTCATCTAATGAGTTCTGGTCCCATCATGGGGCTTTGCACGGTCACTGGCTGGTGTGGTTGAACTTGTACGGCTGGAGACAGCTATTGCGGTTGTTTTGCGCGCCCGAATTATTTTTCGACGCGACGCGTCGTTTGGACAAACTCACACGAGACAGCTGTAGTATTCATTCATGGATGTACAACAGAAGCAACCCCAGAAGAGCGACGACAGATCTGAGAACCGGCCATCACCCTCATGAACGCCGCTCGGCGACGGACCGGTAATATCAGGATGCCGACTACTGCTCACTCGGGCCTCAGGTATCAACGCCCTCCGATCCTTTGAGAACGTTACGCAGTGCAAGGTTCTACGGGCCGATCAGCCGGGTGATCACCCCAAACAAAGATAACACGAATCTCACCAAACGCTCAAGTTCCTTCAATTTCTGCTTCATCAACGTCGAGTCGTGTTGAAGGCCAGCCACCATGCTCTACACACAAAGAGTTGGTATATGTGCGAGGAGAGGTAACGATACCGAGAAACGCACCCGAGCTGTCTTATTATTCAAACCTTCCCAGGGCTTGAGGTCGTCGAGCGGCACCGGGAAGAGCTTATTGGCGAGTAACTTCTCGTGTAGTTGATCGACATACGCCTCTAAGCTTGCCTGGTAGATAGTACGACGGTTTGGCGCGCCCATAGTTGCACTGCGCCATGTTGAGATTGAGATTCAAGTAGATAAAGATGGCTTCAAGTACTCACATCTCATGAGGTGTGAAGATCGACTTTTCCAACGCATGATTCCAAGTCTTGCGACGTTTTCCAGCTTCGGCCTGCTTCTTGGCATATATTCGAGCGTACGGGTGGGTCATAGCTAGCTTGGAGTGAGGACGCAGTGTATGATCACCGCCCCGAAGGGGCGCGGGCAATCGATGATCGGCAGGAGGCAACAAGGACTCCGTGTGCGTCACGTTGTGATTGAAGGGCTGCGAGGATGATGCAGAGGCCGGTGTCAAAGGAGACGGAGTACATGAGCCATCGTCGGAAGAAGAGGATTCCGGAGAGTTCGTAGTGGAGACTCGCAGAGATGACCAGGTAGGTACAGATGTAGCACCGACGTTGGCAGTCGACTCGTTGGCGTAGTACGCGTCCATAGTCAGAACTTAGAAAGATAAGGCGAGATTCTCAGAGGCAACGGATAATGGGCTAGACGCCCTGGTCGGCTTATATGCCTGATGCACATCGGCACGGTGAAGCCTGGTGAAGCCCATGACGGCTGGAGACAAAGTGTGGTCCGCGAGCCGATGGCGTGGCGCGGCACCGCGCCCTCCTCAAGGCTTCGTTCATCCCTTCTTTGGCACAGACGCTCATGTCAATCTTTGTCGACGACTCGGGGCTTACTTGGACACGGTTTCTCGCGCTCTGATCGCGCATGTGCAGGCACTTTCTAGGTAAATCCGGTCAATCAAACAGTTCGGTTCCCACCGGACAACATCTTAGTTTGTTTCCCGAGCTGCCGCTCGCCGATGTCCCTCCACACAATCTATCTTTTCTCAGCTTGTGCGTACGATCTCGAGCCGTTGGAATCTTAGATCTTCAAGTCCGTTCAACTCTAATCCTCGACATAGTAGCCGTGTTGCGCAGCCCGGAGAGATCTGGCTTCGACCTTTTTAGTCGACATCACCCTCGCGCTGAGATCTTCTTGTCTCCGCATGTGCATGTACAGCTGCAACGCCCTGTATAACATGCGGTGGACCTTCACGACGCGCGCCCAGCCTCTTGGTTGCCGGGATCACCGCGCCATTCCATCTGTGCATACCACGCTATTGCCCGCAAATGGCAGGCACCCTCGCCTGCCATCGGAATCCACTTGCACACACAATGGCGGCAATTCTGTTCTTGGACTTGAATATGTACGGCAAGAGCAGCAGATGACAGCGACGTTCTGTTTGTTTCAGTGCAGCATTGTTCGGCCGGGTCTCATGGCGCACTGCGGCTGCATGGTCGCAAATTCTGGTGTTAATCAACTGCCTGTAAAGGTATGCCACCTTTCCCGTTCGGATGATGCAGTACGTATAGTGATGTAGCGCCAGCGTCTACGTACTGCTTTCGGAAAGAGTGCATTCAGCGTTTCGATACGTCACCTTTATAATCTCGAGCCTACGATCAGTGTCTGTGTTGCCTTCACTCTCTTACCTCTTACCCTCGTCATGGATTCTGCATCGTGCGAAGGCTACCCTCATTACGCGCCCGCTGGATATACAGTCTACACCTCGTCGCAGGTCGGTGTCGTCTTCACTATCGGGATTCCAGCCTTTAATGAAGTTCAAGCAGGCACTCTCCGCTTCTAGTGCCTCTCCGGCAGACCTATATCGGTATTCCCCATACGAAAATCAGACTCAATCACAGTCTCAAAACTCGGAGTACCAGTATCCTCTCCGGACCGAGCCTTTTCCTCAGTATCCGACCCACACCGACTCAACTCAACCATACTATGGCGAGCCTCACGCTGTTTATGCTTCGTCGTGTGTTGAACCGAAGGCGTATCCCGAGAGATCATCAGTCTCGTTTGGGTCGTCGGTATATCCGGCGAGCGCTGTCCGTACGACGAATATACCCCTGTACTCGCCACATCCCGAGCCCGCCGCCACCGCTCCTCTCTTGAGCGCATCATACGTTCCATCCACTGCTTCACATTACTTGCCAAGGGAACACCACATTCCCATGTCTGGCTTTGATGGCCCGCGTCGTATGAGCGTGCCGGATATGCACGGCCAGCACTATGAGACTGGCTATGTGCAGTCGTCTTCGTTCCATCTTGACGCCTCCCGACGCATGAGCGTTCCCAACTTGCATCATCATAATGAAGTCGGTAGCTCATATGGCGCGTCGACATACAGACCATCCCCTTCTTACCCCAACCAGCCTGCTACCTCCGAGCCGTCTCTCGTTTATGGGTCATCCGATGACGAGTCTTCTTCTCCTACGTCGTCTGCAGCGGGAGTCAAAGCCCAACTCGCACCGCAGGGGTCTGGCGCCGATCTTATGGAGTACTATGCAAACCTCGATCGCGAAGCGTTCCAGACGCCATGCCAGCTGCTTGACTCGCTCCTGAAGACTGGTTCATCTGGGTCTGGCCACTCGCAGGTCGACCCGGTACCCGTAGAGTCGGCGCGCGAAGAGAAGAAGCAGACCGAGACGTCTCGACAGGCCCGTTTGCGCTATATGTCTGAATCAGTCGGCTTTCAGCCAACAGATCCGTACGTATCAATACCCGCATTTATCGTTTGAAGACACGCTGACTTTCCTCACATAGGGATACGCTGTCCTGTCATGAAAAGAAGCGTAACTACATCGAGTGCCTCGGTGCGCGTGTTCTCGAGTTCACATTCTCCCGCCCAATACTCATCTCTCTCCCAGAGAATTACGTTGGCTGGTTACGCGCCCAATGCGAGATTGCCAACGTTGATGCAGGCGACATTGAGCGCATCCAGTCGTACAAGGGCCTGGGCACGAGGAGTGTCAGGGTATGTTGTTTACTCTGTATCTTGTCGTGAGCTATTAACTAACTGGTTTTGCTGCCAGACGATGATCGTGCATATGCAGAAGGGGCTGCGTACAGACCACTCTGACATTTTGAGAGAGGAAGGCGACGTACGTGTTTTCATGGTACCGTGCTCACTTGAAGCTCACAAGTCTGTCTGGTAGTTTCTTCATTTGCGTGAACGTGTGATGGCGCAGGAGGCAGAACAGGCGGACGCCGCGTCCCGCGCGAGGCGAGGCTTCTAATGCTTGTGGCACATGGCTTTCTTGGACTTTGTATGCAATTTCTTGAAGCTGTAACAAGAGGGCATTTTCGTCGATTGGACTGGATCGCTGGCATTATCGCTAACAGTGAGCTGCACGTATAAAGAACATGCATTATAAAAGAAGCCGGTATTGGGTATTTGTAAACAACAGTTTTCGCTCATAGAAGAGAACGTACACGCTCGCATAGTCCTTGTCCTTATACATTACTAAGTACATCGAGTAGTCCTTAAGATTCAAGCATTGTCCTTTCATCAACCGTCAATCAGAACTCCTGGTACGCAGGGGGAGGCGCCGCTCCGTCCTCGTCGTCCTTGCGCCCCGCCGGGGGAGGCGCACCTCCATGCAGCATGCGCTCACGCTCCTCACGCTCGAGGCGCTTCTTCTCATCCTCCGCGCTCTCAAAACCGGGCGGACCAGTAGAGGCGGGCGCAGCAGAGGTGCTCGACGACCCAGCGCTACTACCATGCAACAGACGCTCACGTTCCTCGCGCTGCAAGCGCTTCTTCTCATCTTCAGCGCTCTCAAACCCACCGGCACCCGATGTCTGCGGGGAGACTGCCGTTGGAAGAGCGAACGAAGAAGGAGGTGGCAAGTCTGTGTGGGGTCGCGAGGGAGGCGAGCTCGCATTGCGAAGGTCCTTGAGAGAGCCGCTTGCGGGACCGGGGTCGCTTGCCTTGGCAGCGATAGGGGTACCAGTCTCCGCAACGGTAGGCGTGACACTCGGGACCTTGACCTCGGGCTCAACTGGATTCGGCGCAGCGGCTGGCGCAGGCGGGGTAGCAGATGTAGGCAAGGTTGCCGGCGCGTTATTCAACGAAGCAGGGTCAATAGGTGGCGAAGTCGACGAGCCAGGAAGAGAGCCCTGCGAAATACTTCCACCAAGAGGCGATGCATGAACGACCGGACTGGTCAAAGCAGGAGACTTCGCAGAGATGGGAGCAGGCGCGGGCACGACAGGCGAGGCGACCGTCGACTTCTCAGGGACGCTCGCCAACGTCGAGGCGGACAGATGCTGATCATGAGAGGCACTGACGCCTGGGACCGCAATCGGCGTAGCTGTCGCTTTCTCCGGAAGAGCGGCAGGGCTATGAACTGGGGGAGGAGGAGAGGCGGTTACCCTGCTCGGTCCGGTATGAGGTGATTCCGAGTTGATCTTAGAGATCTCAGCGGCGTGCGTCTCGCCGAACGCTCGCGTGTTCGAGCGATCCAGCATAGCACCAGCGCCTGCCATGAGCGTCACCTGGCCAGGCTTCCAGTTGTCGAGCGAGGCCTGAAGGGCGGCTCGCATCTCGCCTGACTTCTGCTCGCCGTCGTATGCATTCGTAGGGACCGACGGCAGTAGATCGAGTACAGGGCCGCTAGCCTGTGCAATGAGCGACAGTTTCTCGCCGTACTATACACTGATGAGCAGCTTATCGCAAATGTCAAAGGAATGCACGAACCTCACGAAGTGCTTCGAATTTGAGATGTTCGCTCTCCCGGATCGCCTTGCGCTTGATGATCTCAGCCTCCTTCTCGGCACCATCGTCGTCCTTCTCTGCTTTGCGAAGCTGATCACGGAGGTCAACCACGCGCTTCTCGTAGCCCTTATCCTTGTTTTGCTCGAGACGGTCGATCTGAGTCTGCAATTGAGCGCGAGCCTGGCGACGAGGGAGGAGCGTAGCATCGTTGTCGCGCAACGCCTTCAGTGGAGTGCGCGCTTGGTTCAGCTTGGTCGCAAGCGTACCCGCGAGTTGACCGGATATGTAGTTCAGGAACGCCAGACGATCCGTCACTAGCGTTACGATGTTAGGACAAATGTGGTGCCCAATGTCGATTAGGAACTAACCGTCTTTGAGATCGGAATCTTCACCCTTGCCCCACATGTACAGTTCTTTGCTCTGCGCCTGAGCATCGCGATTGACCGCGTCGAAATCAAGCGCCACTCCCTTCTCGGTCGTTACGATCCTCTGAGTTGGGGTGACATTGCTATTGAACATCAGTATGCTTATATTTGCGAGCTAGAATGGTATCATACTAACCCGTACTGGATCTGCAGCGACCGAAACTGGTGCTGGAGTTGAGCGAGAGTGGCGTTGCTACTCGCTCCACCCTCGCCCGGCGTCGTTGGGCGACCCGATCCCGGGATATGCTGCCCCAGTGAGCTCTTGTTGAGCGCGTCTTGCGCCTTGTCAGCAAGACCAGAAATAAAGCTAGGAAGAGGCATTGTGGTGGTTGTGAGGAAGGCTGCGAGTGGCCGCTCCTCAGGAACTTCGTCAGAAAAACGCTCGGTAGTTTTTTTCAGGTTGCAGGTCCGTAGGAGGTTATGAGCGCGTGTGAGAGAGCCCGGCCGTGGCCGCAAGTCAGATGCGAGCACCTATGAACTTGTTCGGCACGGCCATGAGCACCCGCAACCACCTCGAACCACCTGTAGAACTAGGCCCGTCGGGCTATAACTGCTCCTAGGACCCGACTTAGACTAGCCCTCTCGAATTCGATTATGTCAATTGCTTGACGCAGGCGGGCGCGCACAGCGTGACCGACACTACCTTGTTGTGAACGGCGAACAGGCAGCGCTTACCGTCTCTACTGCGTTCCCGTACTTCTGATATCTGTACTACTGATCTCGAGGATGCCTAATCCTGATCGTCGAGCAGCCCAAGCACGTCGTGCAGCTGCCGTGGGCTTACCCGCCTACGACGCACGACTGGAATGGGCGTGTGGGCTATGCGGCAGGGTGGTCTCGCTCATAAATGGTGGCAAGAAAGCCCACAAAAGGAAGTGCCCTGTGCGTCGAGAACGTGAGGCTGCCCGTCTACACGGGAATGCAGAGCATCCTGCGAATAACCACAACGCGGGCGCGAGCGCGAGCGCGCCTGGCATACGCGCGCTCTCGCCTTCCAGCGTCGATGGAAACAGTAGTGGCATGGACACTGATCCCGATGACCTCTCAGAAGAGGGGTCAGACTCTTCAGATACGGATCTGGGAAATGATGCAGGTGCGTAGAGAGTTCCTGGGCATCCCGCACGAGATTAATGAAGACCTTAGCTGCCTCGTTGCTGAGCTTTGTGGGAGCACAAGCGCGAGCGCATCTACCGACCGTTCAACCGACTGTATCACGGCCACGTACTCCATCTCCCAGCCTCGATACCACGCTCCCGGTGCCGGAAACTGCTTTGAACGCAGGCGCTGTCCCTTCTCTCGACGAGATTCCGCTTCTCGAGGTCGGGCAAATGTTCGTCGTACCGCATCCATACTCCGGTCAGAAGCCCTACATGACGGTGTCACCTTTCATGCAACCATCGCGGCCTGGCGAAGTACCTCCCGTACGACTCGACCCCCATACGGGTTCCACTCAGCTCCTCGAAAATGTCTTGCCTCCGCATCATCCCTTCAAGTCGGAGGCGGATTTTCGCCAAGCCGAGCTCTTCGTCATGGACAATTGCACGGACAAGCACATCAACAAGCAACTGGCTATATGTGCTGAGAAGCACAAGAGCAAGGAACCAAACGCTCGTGCGCCGCCGGAGGGTTTCAAATCTGCGAAGGAAATGCATCAACTGCTGCGGTCTAGCCTCCAGTTTGACGCGGCGGGCGAAGTACGTCTTGATTTTATTCACTGCATGCTCGAGATCTTCCTCTGACGAAATGTAGTTTCAGACCGACGTCTTGACCGTCCCGTTTCGCGGACAGCCACGAAAGTATAAGGTCCGCTGGCGATCAATAAGTAAAGCCGTCGAAAGTGTCATTCAGGATCCCATCATCAACCCTCTCCTCCACCTGTATCCGGAGCGCTGCTACGTGAGGCATTTCGATGGCTCCGCGCGCAACATGCGGGTATGGCGCGAAGAGTGGGACGGTGACGATTGGTGGGAGTATCAGGTAAGACGAGGCGTCGACAGTATCCGCTTGGACTCATACTACTGCACATAGACCATCATTGGCCCAGGCGGTGTCGCTCTGTTCATCACCGTGTACTCCGATTGCGCCATAGTATCTTCTTTCGGTAACAGCAAGAAGGTCTGGGGCGTCTGGGCATGGTTAGGCGCTGTACCAAAGTCAGCTCGCTCGATCAAAGGGAAAGGGCGGGCGATTCTCGTCGGACTCTTACCATGGGTAAGATTATATTGGTACGACACGTCCATGAGAATGCTGACTATCGCGCAGGATATTGGTGAACAGGGCGACAATGACGCAGAGCTAGCTCTCCATCGAGTAGTCGTATATCACCAAGCGATGATGCTCATTCTCCAGTGCCTTCGACTCGATGCGCGCTACGGGATTTATTTCGAGCATGGTAAGATCATGTACAAGGGTCACACGCTGCTCTCCATAGCCAGCATGGACTACGAAGAGATGTATGTACTGTTCCAACATCTCTATTGGCCTTCAATCAATATTGACATCGCGACGCGCAGGATTAAAGCTGCTTTGATCCTCGGCGTGCAATCGGGTTTCCCATGCCCGATTTGTCTAGTTCCTTCCGATCAGCTCCTGGACGTGACACATACGTGGCCCATGCGTACGACCAAGGATGCCACACGACTCATCAAGCAGGCGAGCAAACTTGGAAAGACTGCGCGTGCGAAGAAACTACGCGAGCAATCTATCCGCGACGTGGACGTAAACTCGCCTCTCTCAGCCTTTTAGATACGCAGCTAATGTATATTCCCAGAGTGCTTTTGTATATGCTATGCACCCGAAGATGTCCATATATCGCATCTTCGCCACTGACCCCTGTCATATGGCGGGTGGTCTCACGGGCGGTCATGACTTCCCATGGACGCTCAAATACCTCTCGCCTGCCTCATTGGCTGAGGTTGATCACAAGTAGGTGTAGCTTTGAGCCTTCACTACTTGCGGCATCTCATCTCATTCCTTTAGTTTCGCTCAACTCCCTCCTTGCCCAGGTATCCACCACTTTCCCCGTGGCCCGACCACGCTGAAAAGATTGAGTTGGGAGGAGCATAAGACCATTGCTCGAGTACGCACATATCATCAAATAATGGTATTACCATCGCGCTAACGTCTCTAGTACTTCATTCCGTGCTCTCAGGGCCTGTATCCGGCACATGAAGCGGAGATACTTCAGTACAAACGGCAGGTCGGGATCATCGTTCTCCTGTACGAGTTCGACGTGCAGACGGACGCGACCTTCGAGATGTTCGAAGCTTGTAAGCTGAAGTTGGCTGCAGCAGCGAAGGTACTGTTAAGTCTTGATACTCGCATTATTCATGTTAAGCTCATCTGTGTTGTAGGTCCTGAGTGAGCTGGGGATCGGCGCGGATTATAACTGGCCGAAAATGCATCTCATCTTGCGCCACGCCGTCCCTGGCATGCGCGGGAAAGGCCCCACGGACAACTATCAGACCTCGTTCGGCGAGGCTCTTCATCCTCCACACAAGGTTGATTACCGTCGCTCGAATAAGCACATCGGCTGGGAAGACCAGGTGAGCCGCACCCGGTCGCACCAACTTTGTTCTTTAACTTTCACGGTCAACCATAGTTATTACGCAACACCCAAGAACGCAATGCTGTCCTCAAGATTCGCGAGAACCTCGATCACGCGCGCGAACAACCTACAGGGCAAGCCTTCGGTCCAGAAGACTTCCGAGTACGCCTAGCTTCGCCTCAGAAGCGAATCTCTGTCAGCCACGCTCTTCGTTCCCTGTCAGTCCAACTCAACCAGCACTCCCTCGAAACGGCGCTGCACCGATTCATCTTGAATAGCGTTGATCGCGACGTTAGTCAAAATATCATCCTCGACCAATCGGTGTGTACCTGCACTCGCATACCACAAACACGGCTGAACGTGAGCTCGCAGATCACACCTTGCTTTTCGCTGCGCGTGCACTACGTCTGTCAAGTCTCTGCGGCCGTTAAGGAGGACATTGTCCACGTTCATCCAAATTGGTATGATACGGGTCCTCGACGTGACTGGGTCCTTGTACAGGTCGGTAGCGCCCGCCTTGCATTTGCGCAGCTGTTATACCCCTTTTGGTTCAAGTGGAAGGGGGTGGAGTACAACATCGCACTCGCTCGCATCCACTACCGCTTCAAGCGTAGCCGACTTAGCGGGTATATTGAGATCCTAGATGCAGGATGTTACGAGTTCATGCTTGTCGATTCAGTCATCCGCCGCGCTGACGTTGTACCCCCTACCCGCACCCGATCGAAGCGAGTCGTGCAAGATCTACACAACGATATGTTCCTCCGTCTTTCTCATATTGATTAGCCTGTAAATAGTCAATGTATACGTGTTTATCCCGACTCTGCAGACGGAAGTTCATGCAAGGCTGAAGCTGTTCCCACGCGCGTCGTCGTTTACGGAGAGTTGTAAACGACGCTGACGCTCTTGTCCGCAACGTCCAGGATCTCGAAAACTCCGAGTACGCACTATCCCCCCGCATTGACTATGCTGTCACGGATGCTCGAGCCAACATAGTGGAATTGTTCGGCTGTGCGTTCGGCACGCGCGCGCAAGGGTTACGACGCTCGGGAGCTCCGTTTTGATTCGGAGGGTGTCTTGCAACTCGGCAATCGCGACGGGCACGGTTGCTCCCGGCGAACACGGAGGATGCTTGACTCTGTGCCGAGAGTGCTGAAATTTGAAACCTTGTACGCCCTCTTATAATGTGACCGTGTTCGCCGGTTCTGACAGGTATCCTGCCACAGACTCCCGTAGCCTGTTGTTAAAATAGTACATCACCTTGCCGAAAAGCACGTATTGCATTTTGTGAATATAACACTCATGTCAGCGGTGATGCGTCGTTGCTCTCGGCCTTGCGATGTTGCGACAGGGTTCGGATTTGATATACCGTCCATATTGCTCGAGTGATCGAGTTTGCGAGCGGCGGGCTAGCCTGCACCGCTTGCTCTCGCCTTGCTCTCGTAGAGTCCTGCTTGGACGGCGGGAGGCCTCGATACTGTGTCTGCGGCAGCCGTACGATTTTGCTCGTGCCCGCAAACACTATATAAGTGGTGTTCAAAGATCCTCGAACCCTCACCGCTACAAACACATAATCTGCATTCTTAGCTCGCTCTTATATCATGGCTCCGAAGCGTTCTCATCCCGCAACCGCGTCCGGCGGCCAAGAGGTCGTTGAGCCCGACTCGGCCCAGCTTTACAAGGAGGAACGTCGGAAGCGCAAGAAGCTGCGGGTTGAACATAAGGAGCTGGAAGTGGTACGTTGTTGTGGATATAGGTATCTTGACATCGACTTACAAGACTTGTAGGCGTACGATACGCAGCGGAAGGAGGGTGCGCTGCGTGAGAAGCTGATCGCGTCTTTGCAGGAGAAGTTGGCGGCTCGTGTTTTGAATGAAGGTTCTGACGGTGGCGACGGTGGTACTCCGTCTAAGCATGGGCTGCGCGGCGTCAGCGCAAGCGATCTGGAGGTCCTCCACCTTGGGAAGGATGCCGCTGTCAATCTGCGCTGGGATCCTCCTCGTGCGGCATGGGTGCGTTTGTGTATGTTGCTCGGTAGTCCGGATGCCGAAGAGTTTGATGGTGGTGACGATGACGACGAAACTGAGGTGGACCCCAACGAGGCTCTCATCCAGAAGTGCGCTCAGTTGTTCTATGAGCACATTCCGCACGCTCTGCGCAGTCGCTCGAAGAGGCAGGGGTTTGTCAAGCAGGCGAGTACTTTCCAACCGTTACATGATACACTACAAGAGGATCCACTAACGGACTACAGTATAAGAGAGGACATAAGTCCATCTTGACGATCTCCATCTCCAATGCCAGGAGGTTCCTTCCTTTGATCTTCGAGGGCAGTCTTGGTAACCTGCTACTGAGAACCAAACCCGAGGCGTACTCTCGTGTGCCTGAGATTCAGGCTGCACTCTCGGGCGATAACTTTCTCTATAGCGGTGGAGATCGGGCGCTACACGAGCGTCTACTCAGGAATTCGTGTATCATCAATGTGCGTACACGACTCTTTTGCTCTCATTCATTTTCTTATGACGATGTATAGACGCTCAGGATCATCAACAACGGTGTCATGTCTGTGAACAACGATGGGCGTCATGATGCTCACTCTCGGGCGACGAACAGCGAACTGTGGCATCGAACTAAGGTTACGGATCCTTCACTCTGCCTTGCTGGGTCTATCGTACGTCTACAAGCCCGATAAGATGTGGTCTTTCATTGAAAACCTTGCACTAGTGTTTTGCTCTGCTCAAGGGGGCTTCCCGGTTCTCACCCGTCACTATTGGTGGCGACCAGACCGTTGTCGATTTGCGTCAGTTCTCGGACGACTTGATGGCGCAGCTGGATCGTATCCGCAAGGACCTCCCGGACGTGTACGCGCGTCTACACCGCGGCTGGGATAAGGATGTATTTCCTGACCATCATGATGTCTACTATGCGGCCTTCTATGCGGGCGCTTCTTGCTGGCATTAGCGCGCAGGTGGCCCTGGAGAAGCAGCGCAAGAACGGTAAGCATCTTTGTTGACTGCACGACACGATCTTTACTCACTTCTCCATCTAGGTGAAGACACTCTTGTTTACAAGTGCCGTGCTAAACCGTTTCATCCCGGCCATGGTCTTGACGGCAGTGAACCTCCGTGTATCTGGCAGGGTCCCAACGAGCCTACGCGCATGCTCGAGGTTTCGAAGGTTCACACTCGTGGTCAACTCGGCAGTTTCATGATGCACCTCGTATGTTCCTGATGCATCGTCTGGGTGGTATACCACAGGGCTGATCGGACCGTAGATTCTGAATGCGGACTCTATCGGGGACACGACCGCGTATCTTCCTGCACCAGACTCGTCTGTGAAGGCAGACAGCGGTCTCTGGAGCTCCTGGGCCGCAAAGGAGCCCGCCCGGCGGCAAACACTTTCTGATTGTATTGACTTGCTTCGCGAGATGTGCCGCACACGCAATGAGATTGACAAGACCGTCATTCCTGAAGGTAAGATCGTACTGTGAACACGGCTTACGCAGTTTACTCACTGTGCCCACAGAACTCAATCACGTCTCGGTTCTGAACTTCACGTTCTGGGAGTACGAAGGCATGCGCTCCGACGATTGCAAGGTCGGGCAGTTCTTAACCGGGCCGCTTGTGCCGCTCGATGAGGTCCAGGAAGCCTCGGATGCTCCACAGGCTCTCCGCGACGTCTTTGGCGCACTTGCTCACTGGTACCACAAGGTAGATGAGGATTGTATCATTGACGCCATTCAATGTACGCCCTTCATTCCATCTCCGTGCTCTCTCAAGTCTCATCGGCTTCCAGATCGTGTCTGCAACTCCGATATCGAGATCGTAAGCTTCAAAACGTGTGGCGCCGGCCACTCACGATGGTTTGATAGCGATGACGGCGAGGACTACAACAGAGCTAGCGCCGCTCACGAGTGCACAGCTTTCTGCGCGTCACTCTCCAAAGCATTTGCAGCTATACAACTGGAAAAGGAAGCGGAGAAAGCGGAGAAAGAAGCTGAACTTCAGCGGCAGACAGAGGAAGCGGTGGCGGCGGGTGCGCCTTCTTCGTAGGGTCTGATGATCTGCGCTACGAACTCGATACGAAACCAATGTATTTGTAATAAACTAAAGCTATGCGGTTATGCAGTACACTACTCAACTTAGCACTGGTGGGCCGGGATGAGGCTACGTGCGACGAAACAAACGCTCGCGAGGTGTCCATTACCGTCTACAGTCGACGGTTGCTCTCTATTCCGTTCCGAGCCAAGGAACAATGGCCATGCGGCACGGAAGAACTCTGAGCAGTGCTTGAACTCATAGTGCGCGTCGGCGAGTCTAAGGCTGTGCGCGAGCGTAACGTAGCATTACGCACCTTGCGGTATATATTCCGGCCGTGCTCCATTCTGGGACGACGCGCTCCTTGTCCTTTAACCACCACCTTCCATGCTGGAGTCCATTTCCTCCTCTATCTGCCTGGACAACGCACTGTTATGTCTCGGTCGGCCTCTCAACAAGTGGCTCTCAACAAGTGGCTCTCAACCGCGAACGAAGCTTGACGCGCTGACGAAAACGGTACGCTCTCGTCGACTCAGGCTTTCGATCGGTAATACTCACTATGTTTTATCAGGCGGGGCTTCACTTGGCTCGTCCTTAGGCTTTCTACTTCCGCTGGAATCATCCTTAGCGTCACATCGCACCGTCAAAACCGGACATTGCGCCGGAACTGGAGAGCATCGCGCTCGGGAGGTGAGTGGCTGTCCGGCCGTCGCAACTTCATCGCTGGAAGCTATGCCTTGTTGCTGATTGATTTTCATCGTCAAGGAGAACAAGCTCCGCGGCATGGCCTCATCATTGAATCTCGACTTCGCCTCGCCTCGCGCCACATCGCGCCGCGCCGTGCCACCATGCCTAGTCCTCTTCTCGGGGTTCGGTACCGCTCAGTATCATTATTCCGTCCTGCCGTGTTCCCGTCGCTAACGCCGAGTCTTCATAGGTCTAGTCTCTCCCGCTCGAGCCGGTATCAGGGTTGGAATAGGGGTATATGGGGATGTAGAAGTGTAGCTACGCTCATTGTAGTATTGATATGCAATAAACTTGTTGTGTGCTATGCATTGAGTATGGATATGGCTGTATGTGTGAATCGATTGATTGGTTGTTGAATGTATATTCTCTATATTCAACTTCGCCGTTGTCAGTGCTTGTCACATACTATAGGCCAATTCACGTAGTGCTGTAAGAACCTACAAGCCAGCCTATTGAAGAGTACAATGTCTTATTACCCCCGCTAGTCAGAGTGCTAATACGCTTTCGAGCAGGCCCCTCTTGCACGCAAACACATATTTGTGCCCCGACACGAGTTCCGAACTGTTTGTACGATGCTTCTTAGCTCACCAAGGGAAACTTGTCAGTGCTCGTTGGTCCACTCGCCGAAGTTCATAGGAGGATGCCACTGACCCCGGGCATACTTTTTCCTCAAATAAGCGGTTACAGGTGCTAACAGGTGCTTATCGCAAAGGAAGGTTTGTGTATATAGATTATAAGGCTTATAAGCGGCTATCTCCCACCCCGGCGTTTTTCTGACGTTATATATGCGATGACGTAGGGCGGCCCGCAGTTCGCCCTCACTTTCAGCATCGCCATACCGCAGCCACTTTGCACCGCAAATACGGATATGCGCATGCTTAGTCCATTCCAGCTACATAGCACAGTGCGATAGCGTTCAGAAGAAATACAAGATAATAACTAACGAGCTCGTCTAAGCTCAGACAACGATCTTCCTTTGTCCCGACTTGCCCTTCTTTTCCGAGTCCTTGTGCGACATGAACTCAACCTCGGTCGCAAGCGGACCAGCCAGCTTGGCGGTTTCGTTATAGCCAAGAACACTCATCTTGAAGTGCTTGCCGACCGACTCAATGCGGTCCTTCAGCTTGTCATCCTCCGAACTCGGCGCCAGCCGGGTCCAGATGGACAGCCGGTAGAACTGCGGGCGCGTCGACACGATGACACCGGTGACAAGCGACGGCGTGCCCGGGGGAGTGTCCGGCTGGGTCAAGTACGGGTCAAACGTCTCCCCGATGGCGGCGAGCATCTGCGAAGGAAGGCTTATTTAGACATGGATGCGTCTCGATACGATGTGGACATACAGTGTAGAGCCAGAACTTGTCGACATGACCGCGGTTCTTCTCCCTCGGCAACTGGATACTCCACTTGCCACCCATTTTGTTCGCATCGTCCTCCCAGGCAGGAATGATGCCATCCTGAATGTTGACCTTTAGCACTCGGAATTTGCGCATCATGAAGATTCGCTGACCTTAAAGAGATAGTAGTTGGCCTTCTGCGGCAACTGAGACGGTGGTACGATGTTGTTGTACATTCTTTACACGGGTGGTGAGTACACAGTCATCATCAGGGATCATAGATGCGACAACATACCCCCAGAACTCCTCGACACTGTCGAACTGGATAACACGCTTGATATCCTCCATCCATCCGAGAGCCGCACCAGGCGTTTGCGGAACTGGGGTTTGTGGGAACGCGGTGGATGGTGTCTGCGGCAGATTGCGGCCCTTGGTCGCGGGCGAGTCGAACCAGAGCGTCCAGGTAGAGTAGAGCGGGTGCTGCCACCGACATATGAGTGAATCGCCGGTATACGATCGTAAAGTACACACCTTCACGTTGAAATTTGTCGGGTCGTTGAACACAGTGCGGATCTGCTCAGCCTGTGCCTGCATGTCGACCTCGAGCTCTTGGATCTCGCCGGGCTCCTCGGATTCGCCCTTGTCAGCAGAGTTGGCATCTGCGACCTCAGACTTTCCATCGGTACCCTCGGTGATACCATGCGCACGCAGCGCAGATTGTACGGCGGCGCGCGAAGCCTGCAGCGCAGGAGCCGGGAGAGAAGACGCAGCGGACATCTCGCAAAGAACTGAACTATCGATGCAACCGAAAAGTTGTAGAAAGCGTGCGGAGTTTCAGGCAAGTATGCAGTAGACGCGAAAGCAGTGGCGATCTAGCGCGAGTATATTATAATAGAAATAGCGGTGCTCGGGTGCCCTGAGGAAATGCAGTCGGTCGGATCGCGTTGGTGGTCGTTTGTGAGAGAGCAATGCGAAAGATTCTCATGAGCCATCACATCGGCCCGGCCCGTCATCCGCCTGTGGTGGTGCAACACGCGTTCACTTGAGTTCACCACAAAGCATTGATAAGTACAGGATGCAAGTATGCTACGACATATGTACAGAGAGAAGATAATCAGTCCCATCCAGAGCTACGGTCGAGCTTGACGCGCGTGTCTTGCTTAGCCTTCGAGCCTTTAGCGCGTCCGGCTTGTTGCGCGCTGCGTTTGGTGTGATACTTGCGCTGCTGACGGGCGTACGTGCGAGAAGCATCCGATACAGCCCTCTGCTTGACAAGATCTGTGTGTCCCCGATCTTCAAGCGTGAGATCCTCAACATCGTCTGCAAGGGACGATGCGGACGAAGAGCGCGACGGCGGCGGCGGGGATTCCCGTGTCTCGCTTGAGATTGTCGGCGGGGCAAGAGGCTCGACAGGCGCAGACACGGTCTGTTCCCGGTCTGAAGATGGGCCAGCTTCATCATCTACCCCCTCGCCGTCTTCAGTGTTTCCTTCGCTACCCTCTTCTTCTTCTTCCTCTTCCGATTCAGAGTCGCTGTCGGGCTCTTCGTTCTTGATGGTCGCCATGTACTACAAGTGGTATATGTTAGCCTTCCTCCCATTGCAATCTTATAGCAAACCGATTACCTCTTCGAGTACCTTCTGGTCTCGCCGACTGAATCCACTCGCTGACACGACAACATCCAATTGAAAGTCTTCCTCGCCTCCCTGGCCAAGCGTGCTCCTGAATCTAGGGTAGATAGAGCTCTCGTATTGGAAGCGTCTGCGGAAGAACGTCCTGATACATTCAACATCGCGATTGAAGTACCTGACAGGAGCGTAAGAACGTGCCGCGGACATCTATGTTGTCAAAGCGCTCACCATTCGGCGTTTTCATGCGAAGTGCTAACCATCTGCGGGAAGTCGATTACGACGGGCTCGCCAGTTTCCCGGCCAATCAGAATATTAAACTCGTTGTAGTCCCCGTGGATGAGACCCGCCCGAGCGAAGCGCACAATAACATCCATCAACTGCGAGTAAAGCTTTCCAGGCGAGGGCACTTCATCTATCTGACGACTGAATGACATTAAGACGCGTCTGTGCGGGCATTAACACGAGAGCGTACAGTGGATAGGCATCAATGAATCCCATAAGGATGCAGTGGCGCGCCTGGTCTATCGGACGTGGCACTGGGAAGCCATGCTCGTGGAGAACCTGGCTCAAGATTGAGATAGATTGAACCGAGGATTGCAGCCGGCTGACCTTCATGAATGCCCACTCCTTTTGCGCGGACAGGCGTGACATGTACATCCATGAGGCAGATTTGCGCTTGCCCATATAGTCTCGTTTACTTTTGATCGCACGGAAGGACACACGCCCTAATCTGGTCTGGGTTAGAGCGCCGGTTTGGCTGTGGCGCATGAAAACACACCTATGAAGTTTCAGGACCATCTCATTGCCCTCGGCATCGGCCACCATATAGATATCTATCCGCGCAGCAGATCAGCACCAGGTGTCAAAAACTTTAGCCTCGACGCACCTGACTCCTTCCCTACACCGATCTGGTTGCCTACAGAGTACATAGAGTCGCGTTTGGATAAGGTGCGCATTGCGAGATAGTCGTAGCCGCCATATGTCAGCCGGTATCCATCATCTAGATGCACCTGCCAATGAGCGCGCAGTCTATAGACACAGGTGGCTGAAACGCACAACGAGCATTCTGCACTCGGGCCACCAGATTCCTCTTTGCAAGGCTGCCGATGAGCTTATTTACTCCGCCGTTGCGCAGGCCGGAGATTTGCACGATCAGTTGCGTCGGCACAATTTCATGGTTCTTAGAACCCATTTCTACCTGAGAGATGTAGGCAAACTTCGTCACATCAGTCGATGAGAAGTGTACGCACCGCGGTGAGCACTCGAAACTCGTCAGACGTAACATAGCGAAGATCGGTCGCGTCGAGCTTCATTTTCACAATACTCTATCGCAGTTTTCGCCAGCTCCAAAAGGTAGACGAGTGAATATGGCCTCGTATAGACACGCAGATGGATGCTCGGAGACGGAAGAAGACAGGGGCAAAAAGTTGCAAGACGCCGCCCGGCAACTGCCGTGATTTATGTGCCCTTGCAGGTCGCACGAGTCCGTGGACCGTCGGGGACTCGGGTTCGCGATTGACCACCATCTGCTTACCTGCCGAAACGCATTCCGAGCTCTGATATCTGAGGCATTTTAGACTCAAAATCACTGGATTAATACTCTGTACATGCTTCCGTAACGATGCCGAGCAAGAAGAAAGCTGGCAAAGTGACAAAGGCTGGTAAATTAAAGAGGGCTAAAGACGTAGGCACCTCCGATTTGTGTTCGGATCGACTGTCAGAGATATGCGAATAGGCTGATTCGGAGAGACTTGCGATGGACATTCCACGTACTATGCAAGGCTCGAACGCAAGGTAAGGCCATCTGTGTCGCGTGCGACTTTCTTGCGGTAGTGAAACGAAGTTTCAGTTATGCTCTCCAAGTGGCGAAGGCTACTGAACTGACGGACAGCGACCGGGAGTCTATCTACTCGCTTTGGGAGGCGAACATGAAAGACTTGTAAGTTTACCGGTAAACGTAATCTTCTACTGGCTGCAACGTTTCGTAGTTACATGCAGTCGACATCGCAGCCCTTCAATCCGACAGAAAAGCGCGAGGAGCTCTTTCACCCTGACTCGCGTTTTATTGTCTACCGATCTGGAGAGGACCTGTCTTCGACTTTGGCCGCGTACTCGATGTTCAGGTTCGACTTCGAAGAAGACGAGCTTGTGGTATACTGGTGGGTGGTGGTTGCGTAGTGCCATCACACCGCCCATCGTTAACATATTCAGTTATGAGCTTCAGATCTCGAAAGAGCACCAAAGACAAGGCCTTGGACGTTCTCTAATGAAGACGTTACTTGCTCTGAAGCAAAAGTGGTCCATGAAGAAGGTCATGTTGACCGTCTTCAAGGGTACGCTGTCTCGCCAGTTCGAGACATCGAGATATCTGACTCCGTCTAGCAAATCAGTCTGCCATCTCTTTCTACCAGTCAATTGGGTAAGAACCAGTCGGACGTTTTGCACCATACACGCCCATGCTGAACCACTTTAGCTTCACGTTGGACCTGTACGCGGGTTCGCCTGACTACGAGGACGAGGAGGACTACATTTTGATGGCACACGAAGGCGAAGAACTAAAGTAGTCTCCAGTACCGAACACAGTAGCAAAACTTAGTCAGAGCCTAGATCGAGCGCCCAAAGCTGAAAGTACTCTGTCCATTGAGTTGCGAGACGGGAAAAAAGTTCCCACGAGCCCCGCCGGGCGCGCCGAGCAGCGAGCGAGCGGCGTTCGTTGCCTAATACCTCCACACCACCCAAACCATGCTCCCGCAAGCACTGCCGCGCGCGGCGCGCGCGACTGCACCCAGAGTTCTCGCCAGCAGGCGATACGCCTCGCATGGCGCACACTACAACGAGCCCACAGGCAACATCTTCGGCGAGCCGGTGCGTTTGCAAACTGACCTCGGGTTGAAGCACTGGATTGCTGACTGACTACCTACGATCAGCAATTAGCACCCGGCCAGAAACGCAAGTGGGAGTGGTGGGAGCCGCTCTGGTACTTTGGAATGTACGGCGGGATGGCGGCTGCGGCTGTGGGCTTGTACTTCAAGCCGGATACCAGGTGCGTTGGAGCTACCTTTACAATTTCTCTTGCTCATTTCAAGCTTAGCATCAAGACCTGGGCTCTCAAGGAGGCCAAGGCGCGCATGGAGGCTCGTGGTGAGCCGACGGACTACGCCTCGTACAAGGCGGCGAAGGAGGGCGCATAATTTGTACCCTATCCTCGTGCTATGTAGACCCATATTTCCGATTCGCTTGCAACTTCACGCTCTCTACGATAGAATGTTTTGGAAAGTATTCTCTGTTGAAGAGTAGATGCAAGAATCTAAAGGTAATGTATGCAGATACAAAGCGAGACCCTAACGTTCGAAGCGAGATCATGACTCGCAGTGCTCCTTGTACGCTTCAGCTGTCAAGAGCTCGTCGAGCTGTGACGACAGGCATCAGAATAGATCTGCAGCGGTGTTTGTGAGAGCAACATACCTCCGCCGGGTTCTCAACCTCGACCTTGAATAGCCATCCTGAAACCAAATTTCGTGAGCAAGAGTCCAGGCGTTGAACATCGGACGTACCCTTGTCCTCCGGAGATTTGTTGAGCAAAGAGGGCTGGTCTGCAAGCGCGGAGTTGATCGCAACAACCTTGCCGGTAACGGGAGAGTACTGAAGCGCTCATGCATGAGTCTCAGAATACATGAACATAAAGCAGCGACATACGATGTCAGATGCCGCCTTTACGCTCTCTACGGCGCCAACGGAGTCTGCACAGTACATCTTAGCATTGAGCTTGATACAGTCAAATACAGTATATGCGTACCGCCCTTCTCCACAGTCGAACCCTCCTCGGGCAGCTCAACAAACACAACGTCGCCGAGGCTCGTCTGCGCATACTCGGTGATCGTCACAGTCCCGATTTTCGTCTCGTCATCGAACTGCACGGACTCGTGGTCCTCCGAGTACTTCGTCGCTGAAAACGCGTCGGGTGTGAGCTTTCAAGCACCCGTGAGACGCCGAAGTGTTACACGCACTGACGATGGTGCGTGCCCATAGTGCGGGTACGGCGCGAGCCTGAGCGGGCATACGCACAGCGCGGAGCGCGCTGGCAGAGCGAGATGCGTGACGGACTGCAGAGAACATCGTTGCAGCAAGACAAGAGCTCGTCGGGGTCGTGTTCAGAGAGCGCGCAATTATTCGACCGTCGCGCCTGGACGGAACACGGAGCGGCGTCCGCCCTTGCAGTCGGGGCCCGCCTATCTTCATGGTTTATTATCATGGACTCATGTTGCACACGTTCTCGATCGGGAGCAAGCGGGAGATTATAGACTTTTTACATTAGCGAGTGGTGAGTATATGCAGGGTGTCTACTCTGATAGCGAGGAAATGCGTAAACATGAAATGTGAGAGGTGGACTACGACTAATACGGGAAAGCATGCGCTGGGCCAGCACGGCCAAGCAAAGACTACTTCGCAAGAAACGCTCATGAGATAATCTTCGTGATGATACCGGTGCCGACTGTTTGAACGGAGTTAGCATAGCGTCCATGTGCGTGTGTGTATGAGCCTTACCAGTCTTGCCGCCCTCACGGAGCGTGAAGCGCGAACCAACCTCGGCGGCGATGTCGTGAACCAGCTCGCAAACCATCTCGACGTTGTCACCGGGCATAACCATCTTGTCCGTAGCGTCCTCAGTACCTTCTGGCCAGTTAAGACCAGTGGTCACATCTGCGGTACGAATGAAGAGCTGCGGGCGGTAGTTGGCCATGAACGGCGTGTAACGACCACCCTCGTCCTTCGTCAAAACCTGCAAACCGCCTCAGCAACAAGTCCGAGAAGAACCGAAAACAAAACGTACGTAGATCTGAGCAACGAACTTCGTCACCGGCTTGATCGAGCCAACAGCGGCGACAACCATGCCACGCTTCAGCTGCTCGCGCTTGACACCGCGAAGGAGAGCACCGAGGTTGTCGCCAGCCTCACCCTGGTCGAGCTCCTTGTGGAACATCTCAATGCCGGTAATGGTCGTCTTGAAGTGGGCGCCGAAACCAACAACTTCGCACTCCTCGCCCTTCTTCGCGATACCACGCTCCACACGTCCAGACGCGACCGTACCACGGCCAGAGATGGAGAAGGAGTCCTCAATAGGCAGGAGGAACGGCTTCTCGAGGTCACCTGCAACGAAGGTGAGGCTCGTATTACAAATGGGGACAGGGCAACGTACGCGGAGGAACGTCGAGCCACGAGTCGCAGGCCTCGACAAGCTCGAGGATCTTCTTCTCGCCGATCTCTGGGTCACGACCGTCAAGAGCAGCAAGTGCAGAGCCCATGACAATGGGTGTGTTGTCGCCGTCGAAGTTGTAAGTCGAGAGAAGGTCGCGCATCTCCATGTCGACAAGCTCAAGCATCTCTGGGTCGTTGACCTGGTCGACCTTGTTGATGAAGACAACAAGCTTTTTCATGCCAACCTGACGGGCAAGCAACAGATGCTCACGCGTCTGCGGCATCTGACCGTCCGTGGCGGAGACGACGATGATACCGCCGTCCATCTGAGCTGCACCAGTAATCATGTTCTTGATGTCTGCGTAAAGGTCAGCATTATTGCCTCAGGGGTCTGATGAGAGCGGGACGTACAATCAGCGTGACCGGGACAGTCAATATGGCCATAGTGCCTGTTGTTCGTCTCGTACTCGACGTGGGCAGAGTTGATGGTGATACCGCGGGCCTTCTCCTCGGGCGCCTTGTCAATGCTGGCGTAGTCGGTGAACGTTGCTCCACCCTGGGAAGACAGAACCTTCGTAATGGCGGCAGTGAGCGTCGTCTTTCCGTGGTCAACGTGACCTATTGTAGATATATTTGAGCGAGAAGCTACAGTCATACAGTATTTGATGCGTACCGATAGTGCCAATGTTCATGTGGGGCTTCGTGCGCTGGAACTTGCCGGTCGCCTCGGCGTAGCCGCGAGAGGGCACTGTTACGCGTCAGAATCAATGCATAGTATCTGTGACTAGAACACACCATAGCGGAAGGAAAGGCGGGGAACGCTCAAGGCTGCAGGTGCCAGGGAAGCGCGCCTGCACGCGTTAGCCAGCGTCTGCGAAGCAGCTACAGAAGCGTTAGACTGTGGAATATCCCTCTGAGTATATCCCGACTCACTCCTGGAGCTAGAAGAGTAGAAGCGGCGAGCAACCAGCCGGGGCACTGCAACCTGAGAGCGCAACATGGTGAGGGTAAAGGCCAGAAGTGACGCGCGCTTCGCGCTGGCATCGGGCCAAAAGTCCTCGCGGCATCTTCCGGCGTGGATTCCCGTGGCCCGCCCGCGCCGAACCTTGCCTCTTCCCCGCATTCACGCGTCTAACCCGATGTCCGACCGTCAAGAGTTACTTCGCAACGCCGTCGCGTTTCTGAATGATCCAAAGGTATGTATACTATACATGTGACCACTTCATGACTTTAACGCATATATACAAGACACAAGGTTCCCCGCTCGCTCAGCGCGTCCAGTTCCTGCAAGCCAAGGGCCTCACTCCACAAGAGATAGACATAGCAATGGGCCAGGCAGCACCAGCTGCATCTGGCCCATCCACCTATGCCTCACCATACCCTTCTGCCTACGCACCTATGGGCGCTTACCCTCCGGGACCTCAACCATGGGATTGGCGTGATTACTTCGTACGCGTTACGACTGGTCTGGATATATGCGTGTTCTGACACAGCACACCTCCAGATCACTGCTGTAGTATCTGGGTCGATAGCGTATGGCGCTGCTGCTCTGGCTCGCGTACGTGTATAGCGCATGCCTAACCTTGGCCGGTGTTGACTTTCACGTGATAGAAATACTTGATGCCACACCTACAACCTCCCAGCGCGACCGCGTACGAGGAGGACCGGGATGCGTTGACAGCACAATTTGACGCGGCAGAGGCATTGCTACGTGAAATCCAAGCAGATACCGTCGCGGTTAAGGCCGCTGTGGTAGAACAGAAGGAGCGTGTCGACAAAGTCACCTCGGACGTTGAGACAGCGGTGAAGGAGATGCGTGAAGGCGAGACCAAGACTAGGGATGAGATGCGCGAGGTGCGGGAAGAGGTGAACAACATTCGCGAGATGCTTCCCAAGGTTGGTACCCTTTGCCTTCGAATATATGCGCAATTCTGATGCATGTTCTGCCTTCATAGATGATTGAGAAGAACAAGGACGTCCAAACGCAGTCACTCGCTGAGCTTCAGCAAGAACTCAAGTCGCTGAAGGCGTTGCTACTCAGCCGAGGGCCGACACACTCAGGATTGAGTTCACCATTACCACAAATGCCGCCGCGACCATCCATACCCGCATGGCAGCTCGCACAACCCTCTTCAGCGACATCTGCAACATTCCCTCCGGCTACGCCATCGCCACCTCCTGCGGCTAGCTCGGTTCCTACGCCCTACCTGAACGGATCCGGGTCTGCGGCTCCGAGCGTGAAAGGGAAGGAAGTGGCGCCACCGCCACCGGAAGACAGTACGCCTGCTGCGTAATCACCCTGTCTGTATCGCGCCTTGTTGCTAGTCAGGATACACTTCTACTTTTTCTGATGTATGCACTGCACTCTAACTCTGTGTTGGCGTTCGACTTCCCTTGCGGCAAGTACAAACCATAACGCGTCAATAACTAGGTTCTCTCCCCATAGAGCGGATGGAGGGAACAATAGAGTCGGGCCCGGTGCTAAAGACAATCATAAGCTCAGCATCCAGGTACGGTTGCCGGGCATGCATCACTGGATTCAAGCCCCGCTCCTTGTTCTCTAGCTCTATTATTCCGGACCCGTAGGCGCCCACCTCTCTTGTCTCCTTCTTCCGCCCCACCACCTCTCCCCACCCGCGCTCGCAGTTCGAAATAATCTCTCTACCCGCCGATACGTCCACGACTCGACAAACATGAATGAACTTGCAGCTGCCATAGTCCTCACGCTTGGAGCGGTCCATGTCGAAGCTTGTGTGCCTCTGTTGATCCAGTGCGCCACCGCTCGCCCGGACGCCCCAGCTGCGCTACTCGTCCTCGCCTACACTCAGACGATTATCGGTATGCTTCCAGACTTTCCCCCTCCACCGCACAGCTCAATAGAGTCGCATTGCACCGTAGCTTCCGTCGACAAGGTTTGCGCCACACGTCGCGCCCTGACCACCCGCCATGCTGCGGTCGTTCAAGCAGTCAGGGATATGGAAGTAGCCTCTGGAAGAAATGGAAAGGCTGTCGCTCGATGTGAGTCTACTTCATACACTCGTTGTACGCCAAATCATAGCTCAACGCGTTCGGGTAGTGTGCGCGCCATCGCACCCTTTCATTGCTTGGTTCTTCATTGTCTCCTACGCTGTGGCGTTCATGCACTGCAACACATGCATTTCCATCCTGATGCTCTGCTATGTCTACCTGCCTGCTACTGTTGCTGACTGTGAGTTATCACGTTGCTCGGAGCGCTACGCCGTTGACAATGGGCAGTGTTGGCCACCTTGCGCGTGAGCTTCGACGCGGTATGCGATGTGCCGAGTTCATTTGACTCCCTGGCCACGCCAGTGCTACGAGCTCTCTTGTCTGTCATGTCTCCCACTCCCGTAGACGACATGGAGACCTCTTCCGTTACCTCCGACAGCGACGAATCCTCAGACAGCTGCGATGAGAGCCTGAACTCAGAAGCGGATGACGCCTCTGATTCAGAGGTCATGGGAGATTGCTTGCCAGATCGTGAGTCCACTGTGAGTCGTTGGGGCTGCAATTACTGAAGTATGGTACGCAGTGTTCGAGCGCGTCGGAAACTTCATATTCGGCGCGGCACGCGAAAGGACGCCTGAAGTGTGCAAAGAGTTGGCGTTGAGGTTCGTTGTTCACCCACTTTGCAATACCAATCCTTCTAACTCTATGCAGGCGTAGACGGCAGGATCCTCGACCCGACATCGCGCGTCCTTCGCCTGAGTATTTACTCGAACTCAAAGAAGAGGAAGCCTGGCAACAGCTGCAACAACAAAGAGCCGCCGCGCGCAGAAGACGGGCCCGCTTTTCCCATATGCTTCTGTACGTTCCAAGGACGTTATGATTCGGGTTGAGTCTGAAGCTCCCTCTATTACTAGGTCCTCGCCGCCCATGCCCTATCAACTGGGCTACATCGCCTTTCCTCTTCCGGATCCACCTTGTTCTGACCCTGTTGCTTCTGCTCCGCAAGCTCAACCTGTCCAGCCACCTCAAGCCACCTCTGTGAGTTTGCTTACTGCGTAACGAGCTTTTGAGTCTGACATGACGTATTTAGTTCACCCAACAGCCAATTGCCCAAGGGTTTACTTTCGTAAAACCAGCAACGTTCTCGGCGTGGTCAAACAATCTACCAAACCAGACGTTCTCCTCTTTCACCTCCGCCTCTTCGCCTTTTGCGGCCAGCGCTTCGGCTTTTGGATTCAACAAGACTTCGACGACATCGACGTATCAGAATGTTGCCAGTCCTCCAACTGCTAGTGATACCCCGGCGCAAGCCGGACAATCGTTTTCATTTGTGGATCCCGCAACGTATACACCCCCGCCAAGCAACCCGTTCGCAGCTTACGCATCCGCGTCTTCGCCCTTTGCAACCAGTGCTCCGGCATTCGGTTTCAACAAGACCTCGACATCCCCTCATGTCCAGAATGTTGCTAGTCCTGGAACTGCTAGTGGTACCCCGTCGCAAGCCGGACAAGCGTTTTCATTTGTGGATCCCGCAACGTATACACCCCCGCCAAGCAACCCGTTCGCAGCTTACGCATCCGCGTCTTCGCCCTTTGCAACCAGTGCTTCGGCATTCGGCTTCAACAAGACCTCGACGTCCCCTCAAGTCCAGAATGGCACAACACCCCCGGACGTCGGTGGCTTGCAGTGGCCCGTCAACCAACCTTCGCCATCCAGTGAGTCCCATGCATAGACGCTATTGGGTCCGTATGGCTCATAGATATGCCAAGATGGACCGTTCCAATCTGTAGATCCCGCCGTCTGGCAGGCAACAAATCAACCTACCGCGCAAAGTATGTTTAAGTCCTTCGATCAATCGGAGATTCAGATGATCTGACCACTCCTGCAGGCCCGTCCACGGTACGACGCAACGAAGAAGGATACGAGATCATAGATGAGAAGTCGTACTACGCGGCTCCGGCTCCGGCGCCTGCACAGCCGGCTCCAGAGCAGCCTACCCTTGCTCAAAGTGCGTACACCACCGTTCAATGGCAACATACACCTAACGGATGATTTCATAGCAAACGCTAACGTCCTACGGGACGAGGAAGGCTACGAGATCATCAACGAGAATGCCTATTATGGTTAGCAGCTGTCAGTATTTACCAGAGAAGAAAGCAACCTGCTCATTGTCATTCTAGCTACCAATGTCACGGAGAATCCTGCAAGTTCAACGCCAATGGTGCAGAACGTGACCACGCCAGCCTCTGCCGCCTTCGCACTGCCTTCTACGCCTCTTCCAGTCAACACTATCTCTGCGATCACAGCACCGGCTTCACCCCTCCAGAACCATACACCCGTGCACAATTACCCTATTACTGAACCCGTCCGGCGGACCTCGCCTTTCACCCCGACAACTCTCAATGCACAGGTGCATATACTCGAGGCTCTGCCAGACCACGTCTTCCCTGCTATCTCAACTCGTGCTCGATCTAGCCCCATACTGTCGCCGTCTGCACTCTTACCCATTTCACCGGCTGAAAAGATTGCAACGCCTACGCCATCTACACCGACACAGGCGGAACCATCGCCGAGCACTCCAGTGAACGCGGCCTCCATGGCACTCTCTGCATCATCTACTGTTCCGTCGAACACTATCGCCGCGACGACCGTGCCTCCTTCACCGATCTCCCTGCCCTCCCTTGTCTTCAGCGCCCCACTTGTCCTCTCCCCATCCACTCCCGGACGCCGATCTAGAGCACCCTCTCCCCCCTCTCTGACAGAAGTCACGGCGAATCGAGTTGTAGTGTGCGAACGGGACGGACACGGACGTCAGCCTCTTGGCTCGTGCACGCAATGCAAGATCGTAGCGGACGGCAAAAAGCCGAAGAAGGTTACCTTCCATGATCCTCTCGAAGATGAGATCGCGCAGACCCTAGGGTCTGGAGCGAGGGATAACGCACGCGCTATGCCGGACATGAGTGACGACGAAGATGGCTCTGCTCCCATGTCTGTTCTCGATGGAGCCGGTGAGAAACCGCGCAAAGTCTCACAACCGAAGCGCGACTTCCAGCACGCCGACGCGGCAACCCTCGGCCAGCGCAAGCTGCGCGCTCTGCCGAAGACACGGACGACGACGAGCACGAACCCACCCCCGGCAGCGCCGGCCCTGTCTGCGGCACCCAGAAACGATGCGCAAGGTGCCGCAGCTCCAGCGTCGCAAAGCTGTGTACAGGCTGGCCCTTCTAACTCTGCCTCTGCCACACCAGTGTCGGCTTCTACCATTACTGCATCCTCCGTATCGCCAGCCGCCGCGGAGGAGGCTGACGAAGGCGACAACGCAGAGTTGGCCCGCGAGCTCGACGAGCTGCTTGGAAAGATTCCGGATAGACCAGTTTCTGGCGATGCCGTCGTGAACATCAACGATTGGGGTCCTGCCAGCGGCTGAACTTGATCACTCCCGGCGAGGACACTCGCGCGCGACCCGCATTTCACCCGATTTGCGAGGCCCATGACAGGCTATAATTGTCTTACCATCCGCTACGCCCCTCCTCCGCACATATTTGGTGCGCGAGTTGAGATGTGAGCCTACTGCAGCTACCGGATGTCATCATCCAGCAACTCCAGCGCAATCTCCAGCGATACTGTCGCGCACCTCTACATAAGACACGTTATCGAGATTGTGCCCCGCTTGTACTCTTGCCTAATGTGCGAGCTGCTGTTTACTGTAATGTCACTATACATACTGTTGAAGGCTCTCAACGAGCCTCGTTAAGCGAAGAGCCTGCAACAAAAGTCGTATGGACTTGGTACAAAATATGGTCGATGCAAGTTGAGTGACGTCTATGCATTGCTGGTACACACAGAAATGGCGAGTCTGGTCTCCACTGCTTGCATAAGTGTATTGTCAGCTTTAGGCCTGGCGATCGGGAGGGCAGGTACACGCGTCGCCGATTGAGGACGAGGCACACCTACCTTCGACCACCATTGTCCGCCAGCAGCGTCTTGGCTTCACCATCATCGTCCTCGTAGCAAACAACGTTTACGGCGAATATTTGAATCATTAGGCGCAGTGCAAGCGGTGCCTCCAGCGAACGCTCACTTGTGTCTTGTCTTCCGCTTGACTCAACCACTCTTACGCTGCTCCTGAAAACTGAGCTCGATTGACTGTGTTATTCGATCCATGTACCTTGCTGACGGTTTTTCAATGTATCTCTAGAAGTCAGCGTAGAAGTCCATGATTATATCTGGGCAGCGGTTCACGCATTGGCATGTCGTACGGGTTCCACGGGAGGATAGCCGCCGCATGTTAAATCCACGCGTTTGCGCGGCACCTTCCGCTCTGCCTTACTCGCACACTTATCGGGTTACAGCGTCATTGGCGCGGCATGTGGTTTTCTATATGTTGAGTGCGCTATTCCTACCCTATTAATATATTTTCTCTTGGTGCCGAGAGCGCGCGCAAACGCATTATTGATGGCCACGTAAGACTGATTTGCTCATCTTGGGATCGAAGCCGGTCGTGCGCGCATTCGTTGCGGTCACTGTACCCTTGTGCCAACGCTACCATCACTCATGCCGGGTTCAAAGCCTACGACACTGCTATATAATCCCTTACAGCGAGATGTAGCCTCCTCACTCACTCACTCACTCACTCATAGCAACTCCCTCCTCATCCTCATTCACCAATGTCTGCAAACGTCGACGTTCTTGTTGTCAGTCTTCTCACATTTTCAACCAATACACCACGTTGCTGAACATCGCGCTGCATTTAGGTCGGCGCAGGTCCAGTCGGTCTCATCGCCGCACTTGCGTTCGCGCAGAATGGCCTGTCTATCCGCGTCGTCGACAAAGTCAGCAACTTCGACAACATAGGACAGCGTGGTGCCGGGCTTATGGTACGCATACTCAGGCTCAATTAGCATATGCGTCACCATTTACCGACATCGTTTGCAGCCGCGTTCCCTGGAGGCGTATTCCTTCTTAGGCGTCCTCGACGACTTTTTCAAGAAGGGCACTTCTGGCGGCGCCAAGGGTTTCACTATGACAACCTACGACGCAAAGGGCAAGCCGATAGTGGGAGGAACGAAGATGTGGACGAGGATAGAGGAAACTCCTGAGATACCATATGTGAGTCCCGTGACGATAGAGCGTACTGTCCTGCATCGAATATTGCGCTAATACAAGTTATACAACTCGTCACCTAGCCCAACGGGTTTATTCTCGGCCAGGACAGCAACTGTGCCATACTGCGTCAGCATCTCAAGGCACTCGGCGTAGAGGTCGAGCTTGGTACAGAGATGGTGAACTACGAGCAAGACGAGGCGGGCGTCAGCGTAACCCTCAAGGTCAACGAGAAGGATTCGACAAAAGTGAGAGCCAAGTTCCTCCTCGGCACCGATGGCGGCAGAGGTACGACATGATCTACAAGTCATGCATATCCGGTTCCCTGATCATAAAACATCTCATGCGTAGGTATCACGCGCCGCCTCGCGGGCATCCATTTCGTGGGCGAGACCAAGGAGACCAGAGCCATCATCGGGGACGTCGATATTCCCAGCATTGATGGCACGGGGAATGCCGTGGACAGATCGGTAAGTGTGCTAACCGATTTGACTCCAATATACCCTGACCAAACTCGCAACAGATCGTGCACGTCTTCAACGATGGGGATAAGAACATGTGTGTTTGTTCAACGCGTGACGTATCTGCGAAGCTCACTTGCGTACCAGGGCTCTCCTGCGCCCCATCCCGGAGAGTGAGAACGGCTACTCTATCTTCGTCGCTGGGCCTGGCAACTTCGACAACCAGCGGTTGATGACGGACATCGACTACTTGAACGAGACACTCCGTCACATCTCGAACCACCCGATCGTCGTCACAAAGGTTCACACCGTTGCGGAGTGGCGGTAAGTCTAGTTCTTTTCTCATTCAAACTCTGCATGTCTGAAGCCGCGCTGATTTGCCTGGCAGCCTCAACGAAAGAGTCGCCGACCACTTCAGGGTCGGCCGTGTCCTTGTCGCTGGTGGTGAGTGTTGTCCTGTGAACGCTAGTGTTGTCTTCGGCTGACAAAGGTTCAAGATGCCGCTCACTGCCACGCCCCAACTGGAGGGCAAGGTCTCAACAGCGGCGTGCTTGACGGGGTACGTACCATTTTCCTTCGCATCCCCAGCGCACCCGCCCCTTACTCATACCTCAACCTGACGCATAGATGAACGTTGCCTGGAAGATTGCATCAGTCGTCAAGGGTATCTCGCCGCTCTCCCTGCTCGACAGCTACGAGGAAGAGCGGATGCCCGTCATCCGCGAGATGTTGCGTTTGACCATCGATCTCGCGAAGAAGGCTTTCACGACGAACGACGAGAAGACTATCGCATCGGCATGGCAGCGCCCGACCGCGCTACGTCAGCTCGGCGTGCATTACCGTTGGAGCAGCATTGTACGCGACGAGCTCGGAGAGGCCGTTCTGACGGGCACGGTTGTCGAGCCGGAGGACGTCTACGGGAATAACCCCTCGGAACGTCTCCACGCGGGGGATCGCGCGCCGGATGCACCGGAACTGGTCAACGTCAAGACGGGCGAGAGCACCAAGCTGTTCAAGCTGTTCAAGCCGACGCATCACACCATCGTTGTTCTTGACCCGGCCCTTGCCAAGGATATCGTCGGTCTCTCTGGGACTTATGTGAAGGGCAGTGTTCTTGTTGTCGTCGCGTTACCTCAGGGCCAGGATGCTCAGGACGCGGACGCCGACGCGGATGTTTACACCGACACGCAGGGCCATGCGCATCGCGTGTACGGCGCGGATGGTAGTGTCAAGGTTGTGGTCGTCAGGCCAGATGGCGTGGTTGGCGGACTGCTCAAGGGCGTTGACGGGGTCCAGAAGTACTTCGCTAAAGTGTTCGCTTGAACTTAACGGACAAGATCTGGTTAGTTATATTCAGTATACCACAATTGGTGCATATACGTGAAACCTGGTTTCATAATTGATTGCAAATGTATCGGAGTGGTGACTGGGGGGACTAGTGAGAGCTGTTGAATAGATGATGGTCGTTGGTATCGTCGGCAACGGCCGTTACCTCACTAAGGATATTTGTCGGTACATTGGGGTATGGCGATGTTCAAACTGCCATTCAAAAACATCTTGCCGCTTGTAGCCTGAACTGTGACAGTTATGGTTGTAGAAAGGCATAGGCAGATGTCGCCGCCGCCGATGAGGCCTGGGCGCCGGGCTTGGTTCTGTATTCGTGAGACACTGATCCTGAGTTCTACTGTCCAGCGACTATCTCTGTACACGAGTGTGAGATGCCTCTCCAGTAGATAGTAAGCAAGCAGTGTCCTGTGTTCTAATACATCTATCGCGATGTGTATTGGATACACGGTTGTCATCTTTGTTCGTTCCTTTCCTTCCATTCATTATACAGTGTATTATAGCGCTTACTGTGCTCTTGAAGCGATACGCGCCTGTGCATCGTTCACGGTCGTCTTGAGCGTTCGAATAACACCGTTCGGGTCGTCCGCCCCAAAGATGGCCGTGCCGGCAACAATGACGTTGCTCCCTGTTGCGAGCGGATGAGCATGCGGGGTCCAGGGTCAAAGCGGGATCCGAGGCAGGAACAGAGCGGAGTGGTTGCGTATGGCGCTCGCAGTGTCCGGCGGTGCGGAGAAGAGTGTGGGGGTGGGGATATCAAGAACATGAGCGCTTGCTCACCTGCATCTGCGCACTGCTGAATTGTCTTGGGACCAACACCGCCGTCGACCTCGATGTCCTTGTCCGGAAACCTTGCACGGAGCTCGCTGACCTTCGGTACGCAGCGCTCGATGAACTTCTGGCCTCCTCGTCCTATTCGTGTGAATATGACCCGTGAGCACGCGTTATCAGTTGTGGCAACAAGCGCAGCTGAAGTCGCACCTGGGTGAACTGTCATGACAAGTAGCATATCGACGAGCGCGCCAACCTCGTCCGTAATGGCGCTCGACGGCGTATCGGGCGAGATGGCGATTCCCGCCTTCATCTTGCGTTCGTGAATGGCCTCGATAATCGGGATGGGGTTTGCTGCAATGCAATCGGTCAGCAATGCGCAAGTACGGCACAGAAGATTGTGCAAGTCATGCGCACATGTTGCTTCGATGTGGAAGCAGTACAACTTTCCGCCTGCGTCTGCGATGTCATCTACCCACTAAGCACGTCAGTCAGCTTGGTGAGCGGGATCGCTAGGGCGGTGATCTCGCCTGCTCGGGGTGCGAGACCATCATATGGCAGTCCATGAATACGCCGGGTACGGATTTCGCGACCCATGCCAGGACGGGTGGGCCTGGAGATAGTGAGAATATGCTTGTGAGCGTGCACACGATCCCGCACGCACCGATTGTGATGTTGGGGACGAAGTGTCTGGGGGAGGATGAGCGCGATGTACAGTCGACGCGTCAAGCATTGATACTCACCCATCCATTACGTCTGCAGGTTCAAAAAGAGCATAGTGAGGCGGGGCTACGCGATACCCGGGCGGGCGCGGGACGTACCCATATGCAGCCATTCCGCGCCGCCTTTGATCATACGCTTGCACTCGGCTGTGAGTTGACCAAAGTCAGAGGCGAGGACGGAGGGAGAGATGATTGCGTTGGGCATCGCGAGGTCTTGATAGAGATGGTGGTGGGAGAGGGAAGAAAGATTGGGCTTCTTGAGATGTTGCTTCGAGACGCAAAGTCGGGTGAAGTCATGGGCCTGAGCTCACGCGCAAACGGTTATTTCGGACCGAAGTCCCGTCCGTGGCCGTGATATATCTCTCATTCAAGTAGACGCTTTCCGGAGAGCGATATCCACGCTTATTGACGGGATAAGCGCCGATAGACACGCTATGCATTATTGCAGTCGGACATATCACACCAAGCGCAATAGCGACGCAACAACATTGTATTCAGCCCGATCTACAGGACTACAATCACTCGGACTCCTCCATGTTCTTGTTAACCTAAAGCGGACATTGTTAAGCGCCCATGCATTCATGCGCAATAACAGAGCGCTACGTACCGCAGGGTTATAGAACAGCGAGTTCATGCCCCAGGGGAAGGGCTTCTGGCGCTTGTTCAAGTACTCGTACTGGGGCACTTCAGGAAGCTCGCCGCCGTTCTCGTGTTTCTCGTGCTCGATGTGTGCGGCGTGCTCATTCTCAACATTGCGCACCCAAAGGATGGTAGCGACAGCTACACATGATCAGAATAGAACGCCGTATATGGCCGGTCTGAACTCACTGCCGGGAACGCAAACGTAGAAGCTGTAGTGCAAGTCAGCTTGCCGAGTTGGTATAATAAAATGTAACATCAACATACCAAATACGGCGCCAGAGCTGGGTAGTACCTGTGCAAGAGCATCAGTACAAAGCTCGTAGTGAAAACAGGAGGAGCGGACCCTGGGCGTGCGCCTTGATTTCCTCGCGCTTGGCGACCCACTGGGCCGGCGGAGCGTCGACGACGACAGAGTAGGCGCGGCGAGAAGCCTGAGCGCGGGTTGCGAGGCGGGCAGAGCGCGCAAGGGAGGCCATTGGTGGTTGTTGTGTGCAGGTCGCCGCCGATTCCGCGAACCGGCGAGCACCAAAATCGTGAGAGAGTTGAACGTGATGTGCGATCAAAGTCTGGACGCGTACGCGCGTCGCGGTCGCGTCGAGGCTCGAGCGCGCAACGAAACCTTGACTTCCTCCTGCCATGGTCGCACATAATCCACAATCATCCGCAGCGGGCGTACTCGCTCTCCTCCAGGAGCCAGAACCCGTCATCAAATATCACGCACTCAAGACTCTGCTTACCATCGTCCCTCAATTCTGGGCAGAGATCTCTGAACACATTGCCTACATGTGCGCATACGCGTATACCTGACACGCGAATTTACCGCTAATTATACATCCTATAGCGAGTCTTTGGACGAGGCGACAGATCTAACAGCGGACGCACGCGCCGCTGCTTCACTTCTGGCTAGCAAGGTCTACTACTACCTCGAGGAGTACGAGGAATCCCTGTCCTTCGCTCTTGGCGCAGGACGCGCCTTTGAAGCCGAGTTGCGTGCACCTGGGTCGGAAGAGTATGTGGAAACCATCATCTGTGAGTTTAGTTTAGCCTGTGGCGCTACGAAGTATCACTAAATGCGCCACTCAGCCAAGGCCATCGACCGTTACATCGAAAGCCAGGCCGAGGGCACGGAGAAGGTCGACTCGCGCTTGCGAGACATTATTGAAAGCATCTTCAGGCGATGCATTGAAGATGGGGACTTCAAGCAGGTTAGTACATTGTGTACTGCCTACACGATTTGTGTTGATCGCACGCAGGCCATCGGTATTGCACTCGAGTCCCGTCGCTTAGACGTGATTTCGTACATCTTTGACCAGACGCACGACGCGAACTTGCTCGCATACGCTATGGAGGTTGTTCTGGACAACAACTTTTCCCTCTCGTACCGCGATCAGGTCCTGAACTTCCTCTACCCTCTCTTCCCGCCACTCACCGGCGACGCGAGTTCGCCACACATTCTCACTCTCACCCGCATCCTCGTCACCCTCAGCAACCCGTCACTCGTCACACCATTATTCACCGCACTAGTACCTGGGCAGAAACTGCTCGCATACCAGCTTGCATTTGACCTTACAGAAGGTGGCGCCCAGGATTTCTTGGAAATCATACGGAAGGACTTGCCCGAAGGCGACGAAGTAAGTGCATATAGACATTATAGCTGATTCACATCTAACTGGTGTGCTCAGACTGCGAAGCCCGTCTTTGACAAGATCAGAGCCATCCTCTCCGGCCAAGAACCCGTCAAGCTCTTCCTGGAGTTTTTGAGAAAGAATAACAAGACCGACCTGCTGATTCTCAAGAACACAAAGGTACGGATTGTCTGCTTTTCTCAATGCACATCGACTGATGGGTCTGTAGGACGCGCTAGAGCCCAGATTCTCCGTGTATCACACGACCGTCACGTTCTTGAACGCCTTCTTGCACGCCGGCACATCCTCAGACCATTGGCTCCGCCAGAATCTCGACTGGCTTGGTTTCGCGGCAAACTGGGCCAAGTTCACTGCGACAGCTGCTCTTGGTGTCATCCACAAGGGCAACTTCGAGGAGGGCATGACCATCTTGGGACCGTACTTGCCAAGCCAGGCCGGCGGCGAGAGCAACCTTGCTGGCGCAGCGTACTCGGAGGGTGGTTCGCTCTTCGCGCTCGGTCTCATCAATGCGGGAGTTGGCGCCGGACAGACGGTCGAGAACTACCTCCGCGACGCGCTGAAAGCGGCGCAAGGCGAGATCGTGCAGCATGGCGCTGCCCTTGGACTCGGCATCGCTGGGATTGGAGGAAAGAATGCAGATGCATACGACGAGCTCAAGCAGGTCCTCTACACCGATGTCGCTGTTGCTGGAGAGGGTGCGGGTTACGCTATGGGCCTTGTCATGCTCGGCACTGGTGACGAGGTAATCGCGCGCGAGATGCTGCAGTACGCTCACGAGACGCAGCATGAGAAGATCATTCGCAGTCTTGCGATCGGCGTGGGCTTCTTGTACTACGGCCGTCAGGAGCAGGCGGATGGCATCGTCAAGGAGTTGCTTGAGGAGAAGGACCCCATTCTCCGATACGGTGGTGTCTACACTCTCGCACTGGCCTACGCGGGCACATCTGATAACGACGCTGTTCGCAAGCTCTTGCACGTCGCCGTCTCTGACACGTCCGATGATGTGCGCCGTGCGGCCGTAACCTCACTTGCGTTCCTCCTCTTCAAGAACCCGACGCAGGTTCCGCGCATCGTTCAACTCCTCAGCGAGAGCTATAACCCGCATGTGCGCTGCGGTGCGACGCTCGCCCTCGGTATCGCATGTGCGGGTACGGGCCTCCAGGACGCGGTGGACATCCTTCAGCCGATGACGAAGGACAGCGTGGACTTTGTTCGCCAGGGCGCGTTCATTGCTCTTGGAATGATTCTCGTGCAGCAGTCTGAGGCCGCAAATCCTTCCGTTGCCCAGACACGCGAGCTCTACGCGAAGATCATCGCGAGCAAGCACGAGGACGTCATGGCGCGTTTCGGTGCCAGCCTCGGGCAGAGCTTCATCGATGCTGGCGGTCGCAATGTTACGATCAGCTTGCAAAGCCGCGCGGGCACCCGCAACACTGGCGCGATCGTGGGCATGGCGTTGTTCTGCCAGTTCTGGTACTGGTACCCACTCACGCTCTGCGCGAGCTTGGCTTTTGAGCCGACTGGTATCGTCGGTCTGACCGAGGAGCTCAAAGTTCCGAAGTTCGAGCTCATCTCCAACGCAAGACCGAGTCTCTTTGCTTACCCGCCTGATATCACCCCGCCGAAGAAGGAGGTCGCGGCTAAGGTTACGACGGCGGTTCTCTCTACAACGGTCAAGGTCCGTGCCCGCGAGCGTAAGAAAGCGGCGGACGCTGGAGAGGTGATGGACACAGACGACAAGCCTGAGGTCGAGACGAAGAAGGACGCGGACGTGGAGATGAAGGAGGACGTGCCTGCTGAGGAGACCGGCAAGAAGCGCAAGGAACCTGCCTTCGAGACGATCACCAACTTCTCGCGTGTTACACCGCAGCAGACGGCGTATGTGGTTGTACCGCAGGCATCGCGGTACCAGCCCGTACGCCCGCTCAGCACGCGTGTCACGGTTGCCCGTGGGGGTAAGGGCGCACTTGGGAAGGCGGAGAAGTACTCGGGTGGCGGCGGAATTATCATGCTGAGGGATAGCCAGCCTGGCGTCGAGGCGGAATACGTCGAGCTCTTCGTGCCGCCACCAGCGCCAGAGGCGGCTGCAGCGCCTACCGGAGCCGCTCCGGGTGAGGCGCCACCAAACTTGCTGCACATCGCACTGGACGAGAACTCGCCCGACGCCGAGCCACCACAATCGTTCGAGGTATGTTTCTTTCTTTGTTTCGCTTATGACCCGCGCTCAACCTCTGCCGCCACAGTACCCGTTCGGCCAGGACTCGTAGATGGGAATGGACTTGTAAAACGTACTGTAGCGCATAATAGCAATCCTTTGTGTTCTGATTTCGTTCTGATTTGGAAGAAAGTTCGAGAGAGAGCCAAAGAGCGAGCACGGCCACGTGCCGTGAAATCAAACGCGCGGCTAGTTGAGATCGTCCTTGCAGCCCTGCTCTGCCTCCTCATCTTCTTCTCCAACCACCACCATGTCTGATCGCACACCAGCAGCGCGTCGCGAGAGTGAGTGTCGCGTCGCTCATCGCGTCCGATGTGTGCATCTGCTAACAGTAGCCGTCGCGTGCAGATTACAAGGGCAAGGCCCTCAAGCAGGATGAGCTCCGTCGCCGCCGCGAAGAGCAGCAGGTGGAGATCCGAAGGCAGAAGCGCGAAGAAAACATTGCGAAAAGGCGTAACTTTGTCGTCGATGGACCCGACTCTGACGAGGAGTCGTCGGCCACCAGCTGGGACACGCCGGTACGCGACGCGCCCCTTCTGATCGGCGTATGAACGCGCCACTTATCGCGTATTGTTATTATTTTGCAGGAGATGCTCGCTGCCGTGTTCAGCGATGACCCGGAGCGCCAGCTTGACGCGACGACCAAGTTCCGGAAGCTGCTGTCGAAAGAGAAAAACCCGCCGATCGAGAAGGTCATCGAGTGCGGCGTCGTCCCGCGCTTTGTCGAGTTCCTCAAGACCGGCCACTCGCAACTTCAGGTGCGTGCCAAACGCGCGTGGCGGGCGCCTTTCTTGCCTTTCTGATGTTGGATCTGCGCGACTGACGCGTGTCCGATCGTGTTTGTTTTGCAGTTTGAGGCCGCGTGGGCGTTGACGAACATCGCGTCGGGAACCGCGGAGCACACCCAGGTCGTTATCAATGCACAGGCCGTGCCCGAGTTCATCAACCTGCTCTCGTCGCCCGTCACGGATGTTCGCGAACAGGCCGTCTGGGCGCTCGGTAATATCGCAGGTGACAGCCCTCAGTGCCGCGACTATGTGCTCAAGGCTGGCGCCCTTCGCCCGCTGCTTGCCCTTCTCAGCGAGAACCACAAGATCAGCATGCTTCGCAACGCAACCTGGACGCTTTCTAACTTCTGCCGTGGCAAGAACCCGCAACCGGACTGGGAACTGGTACGTTTTTGTCTCGCCTTATTGTTTGTGGCGTACACGTACTAAATCGATGATGACCGCAGATCGCGCCGGCTTTGAATGTGCTCACCAAGCTCATCTACTCTGTTGACGACGAGATCCTCATCGACGCGTGCTGGGCTATCTCTTACCTCTCCGATGGCTCGAACGACAAGATCCAGGCTGTTATCGAGTCGGGCGTCTGCCGCCGCCTTGTTGACCTTCTCTTGCATCCTTCGACGTCGGTTCAGACGCCGGCACTCCGCTCCGTTGGTAACATCGTGACGGGAGACGACTTGCAGACGCAGGTAGTGATCGCGAGCGGCGCGCTCCAGGCGCTCCTCTCGCTCCTGAGCAGCCAGAAAGACGGCATTCGCAAGGAGGCGTGCTGGACGATCTCGAACGTCACTGCCGGCTCGCCACCGCAGATCCAGGCCGTCATTGACGCGAACATCATCCCGCCGCTCATCAACATCCTCTCGAACGCTGACTTCAAGACGCGCAAGGAGGCGTGCTGGGCAATCTCGAATGCCACTTCGGGCGGACTCCAGGAGCCTGCTCAAATCCGCTACCTCGTTTCGCAGGGCTGCATCAAGCCGCTGTGTGATCTGTTGCAGATGATGGACAACAAGATCATCCAGGTCGCACTTGACGGTCTTGACAATATCCTCAAGGTCGGCGAGCAGGACAAGGTCGACGCGGGCCCTGGCGGCGTGAACAAGTACGCGCAGTATGTCGAGGAGGCGGGCGGCATGATCACCATCCACAACCTCCAGCAGCACGACAACATCGATATCTACAAGAAGGCGTTCAACATCATGGACAAGTACTTCCCCGACGAGGAGGAGATGGATGCGTCGCTTCCATCCCAAGTCAACGAGGCTGGTGCCTTCACTGTAAGTCGTTTGCACTTAGATCTTTCTTAAATATGTATATTGACCAATCGAACAGTTCAACCCCGCGGAGGGCGCACCTCCTCCCGGTGGCTTCAGCTTCGGTCAGTAGACGTTTGTGTAGGATGTTTTGTAGGCTCGATTGTGCTCTCCGTTCTCGTTCATATGTGTGTATTCGCTGTCTTAGGATTATGACCAGCACGGAGTCGAAGTCATGTTGTTTACCCCACTCATAAGCTTTCCAAAGACGTCCTTGATAAAGACTCTTAGCCAGCCTCACGTGTAACAAGTTCTTGCCTCCTCATAATAATACCCTTCTGCTACGACATACATGACTCGCTGGCCTTCAACTAGTAAGTGGCGCATATAGACCTTCTTGACGACTATGAAGTGAAACCCCGCGCGTATACATACTTACTGCTGATGAGGTGCATCGCCTAGGACAAGAGATATTGGGATGGCATGGTACGTCTGCGCCCACATAATAGTACAGTACAACTTGGTTAGCACTGGTCGTAGACATCCGGATAAGAAGGCTCTTACAGGTATAAGCCGCACCAAAGTGTACGGCCGAGGAGAGATTGCTCGTGGACGAGCTTAGAGAAGAAAAGAATGGCCTTGAGGATACACATACTCAATTGCGGGTGCGGGTGCTGGTCGTAAACATGTGGACATTAACCTATAACCTATAACCATAACCATTACCAACAACGTATGGAGTACATGTAAAGTATAAACACGAAAACATATCCATGACCTATTGCAAACCCTAAGCTCAATCATCATCCTCCAACTTCAAGCTATCCAGATGCTCGCGCATCTTCTTGAACCGCTTCCGCGTCTTCTCTAAATCCCCACTGGCCTTCTTGTCAAAGTATTCCTGCACCTCTTTCACTGTGAACCTGCATTCCTCCGCGATCTCGGTGATCGCCGGGTCACCAGTTTGTTCATCGCTAGAAGGAGAAGGCTATGATTAACACGAACTAATCAACACATCGAACAAGGGGTTGACATACACTCGTTGCCGCTTTGGCTCGGCTCCACCCTCCTCGTCATCCTCTGCCTTCCGTTTCGCCCAACCAGGTTGAGGCCCGCTCCCCTCTCGGATCGGCCATTGCGACTCGCCCTCTCCGCTGGGGCCAGCTTCGGGCTGCGACAAAGGCTGTGATGGTGGCGGAATATGATCCATCGGTCCACCACCCATACCAGGGATACCCTCAGGAGGAGGAGGCGGCGGCATATGTGGCGGCGGATGAAACGCGAAAGGCGGAGGCGGCATCTGTCCAGGCATATAACCCGGCGGGAACGGCGGCGGCATACCAGGCGGCAACGGCATATGTCCCGCCAGCGCCGCCGCTATCCTCTCCGCATCCGTAGCGCCCTCGCCCCCCTCCAGCGGCGTCGAAGCCTTGCGTTTACCGCCACTGCGTTTCCGCGGGGCAGGCTCGGCTTTGCGAGAGAAGCCGTACTGTCCGACCTCGCCGATAGCTGGTTTACGCTCGTCGACAATGCGAGCGATGAGAGGGTCCATTTTATCGGGGTTCTTCTTGTAGCGCTCGCGCCAGGATTGCCAGGTGTGACGCTTTACCCAGGCGAAGCCAGGTTCGTCGGCCTAAGGAACAAGTGTGAGTAAGATGGGACTGAAGGGTGTGGGGAGAGTGAACTCCACCTTATCGACGAGCTGTTGGTAGAGCTTGTTACCTGTACGCCCTCCTGTGGTCTTGTACGGTATCTTCTCCGCAATCCATTGACAAAGATGATGCTCGTCCTCGGTAGTAAACGGCGTGCGTCTGTACAACCATTCAATGTTAGAAGCGCGATAGACATGTGTGTGGGGCGTGAACATACTCTTCGCCCGCTCTGCGACCGCCAGGATTCTTGTACACCAACGGCGTGAAATCTACCTCGCCAGTGTCGATACATTTCTTGATCCACTGAAAGGTCTCGACGTGGTTCTGGAATCCATTGTTGACCTTGACGAGGTGGTTGAATACTTCGGGGTTACCGTGGTCGGCAATGATCACGTCGGTCTCAAGCTCTCCTGCGTCAGGATCCCCACCAGAATGCTAAATACAATCGTTTTCGCGTAAGTGCATGCGGAGGGAGCGAAGGTGAGGGTTGTGGCGCACAATGATCTGAGAACGGATGATATCGCGCGTGTGCACGTTTGCAATGTCGGGGTGGATATAGAACTTGAGTCGACGGTGAGCGACGAGAAATATCTGACGGAGGAGGCGACCCTCTGCCCTGCAGGCCTGAACGTAGGTAAAGGGCACGAAGAACCTGTCCGGCCGCTCTTCTGGCTTATTCCAGCACTCTATCAACCGGTTCCCTTCTTCTGACCCCGGGGCAATGAGCACGAATCCACTCCGAGGTATCTTGTCCTCAACACGGCCTCCCAAAGCCTACGCATGTTCAGCGACTAGGGCAGCGGGCACGGCGGATGAGTGGCGCACCGTTATGTCTGCGCATATCCGCGCGTAGTCCGGCACATCTCGCTGTATGAAAAATTTAACCTGTTGGCCAGTATTGTCCTGAAAGAGGAGCTCGGACTGGTGATGGTGGTGAGCAAAGGGGCGGACAAAGAGGGCGGGTGTATGCGCACCATGGCGGCCTAGGGTTATGGTCTGAGTGCGATAGGGTTATGGTTGGAAGAGAGTCGCGACGCGCCGCGCCGCGGTTCTTGTACCTGCCCTTCGCCACCTGCCCAAAACATGGCTTCCCAAATATTGCCATTGGGTGCGTTCACTATGCTATAATAGGATAGACTCATGTGACTTACGCTGGCCTGAACAGAGCTCATTGATAGGTGTATCGGCTCGCGGATCTGGGTGGTGATGAAGAACGACCGCGAGTTCACCGGCACTCTGCTTGGTTTCGACGATTTCGTCAGTGCGTAGCGCTACGGCTCGTCATCATTCTGGTCTCTGATATTGCTCGCAGACATGGTGCTCGAGGATGTGACAGAATAGTGCGTGCTTAGCGCTCGCGTGTGCTGTGGAGAGGCACTAACCTGCGCTTACAGTGAGATCACACCGACTGGAAGGAAAAAGACGGAGTTGAGGCAAACACTGCTTAACGGAAACAACATCTGCATGGTACGCTAGATGCTGCCCGCCTTGCTGAGAATGTACTTATGTTCGCGCAGCTCATCCCGGGAAGCGATGGACCAGACGGTGCATAGCGAGAGTTCCCGTCATCTGCTTGTCCACATATCGAACGGATATACCTCCTGTTCACATCCGATGCTATCTACCGTGCGCGATTTTGGACGGGTCTGACAAGCGCCGGCCGCGCGCAAAGCTCTTACAGCATCGGCCTGTGTTCCTCGCTTTACACATCTTGTATATTGTTGTATACATAGCATAGCTTCGCTTGAAGAGCGTATGAGAGGAGGCTCATGCGTTCAAGTGGATCACTCTAGGCGAGTTGAGACTCCTGCTTCCCGAGTCGCACTGGACCATCTATTTCTTCAGTACGGCTCGTGGCACTCTCTTGATCTGGGACCTGGAGGACCCTCTGTCTCGATCATTATATGCGAAGAAAACCATTGATTAGAGGTAACAAGTAGTACGCCCCATGCAAGAAGCCCAAATGAAAAGGTACGATGTGAGGGAGGTATACATGCATCCTCGTCACTCATGAATGTCCATGATATTGTCCAATAAGGCAAAGGGGGATCGACTCCTCACAGTAAGACTGAAGTCAGCGCTTAGGTGCACTCGCCCGGGTTACAGTGCTCGGTTTCCGGAGAGTAGTGAAGCCCTACAAAATCTGAGTACGGGCTTATACCCATTAGCGCACATAGATAACCTACAATCGTTGAAGTTGGTGTAGGGAATGCCCGCGGAGATGTCAAAGGCAGTCCAGTCGAAGATCGGCTGGATGTAGTCGTCAATGAGCTGCTGGGCAGAGCTATGATATGATTAGTACAATGGCTCTCTGAGCGGGAAGCGAGATGCGCATACTCGGGGTACGGGCCTTGCGTGGTGTCCGAGATGGCACCGTAGACGAGGTCGATGAAATTCTGCTCGGTGATGGGGCAACCGCCTTCGGCCCAGGCGCAGTCGCCAACGATGGACGCATAGACGTTGTAGTCAAGACTCGGCCACGTTGACTGAGCAGAAAGCGCCTCGTCGGCGGGCACAGTCGTGTTAAGGTCGCAAGTCAGGCCGTCATGGAAGATTGGAACCTGTATGTGTTGTTCAATCAATGAAGACCCGATGTGGCCACAAAACCAAGTGCTCACGCTGGCAGCAACCGCAGCAGCGACACAATCCTTGTTCACCCAAGGGTTCTCCCTACTCGCCACCTCGTGCCCGAGCTGTGTGGCGCACGCCTGGAAGAGGGGGTAGACGAATGCGCGGTCGTACGCCACCATTGAACTGCGTGCACCCGCACACTCGTTGCCTCCGCCTTGGAACTGGCGCTTGCCGAGGCGGCTGGTGGCCTCAACGGCGATGACGGCTGCGAGGGCAGTGATAGTAGAGGTGAACTTCATGGCTGGCGTGGAAGAGAGCAAAAAAGTCAAAGCTGGTAAAGGAAGGTCTGGAGGAGAATCCCTGGGACGAGTGTCCGTCGAAGCTGCGTTTATATACGTACTGTAGCATCACTGAATTGAAGTCCGGAGAATGAACTGATCCGAGGAGGTTCGAGCACATGGAATAGTCCATGGACTACGGACTACTTGCCCCGCAACTACACAGGCGAGACGAGGAATTGGACGTGACGAGCGGCGAGTATGGACCGGATTGACGGAGACCTCGCGCTGACCGTAACTACGAAGCGACACTGGGAACAGGATTCCAGATCCGAGCACTCATGGCAAGGCAGGGCAAGGCCGTCCTGGTGCTTAAGGTACAATATGCAATGAGATTGTGACAAATAGAAGATACAACGTGTATGAATGGGAGGAAGTAAGACCGAGATGCTATCGTCGCGGCATGAGATAAACACGGATGGTGGTGGTTATGAGCAAAGTCGACGGGCTGGCAGCAAACGCGTCGAACGCGTCAACGCGCCTCAGTCGCGTCCCACCACCACCACCCTACACTCTAGCCTGTCATGCCGGTCCGACTCCGTCTCTCGATGCACGGCCCGAAGCACAGCAAAATATTCCACCTCGTCGCCGTCGACCAGCGCAAGCGTCGGGACGCGAAACCGATTGAGCTGCTGGGCGTGTACAACCCTCGAGTGCTAGCCGAGACGGGGGAGAAGAAGTTGGAGTGGGCCGTGCAGCGCATAAAGTACTGGCTCGAACAGGGCGGCGCGCAGCCTTCCAAGCCTGTTTTGCGGCTACTCGAGCGGGTATGTGTCCTGCTGTATGCGTGGAGTGCATATTACTGACCAGTATGCAGGGAGGGATTATCCCGCCAGACTCGAAGTACCATAGGTCAAAGACCATTCCGTCTGCCGCACCTCCGCCTACACAACCTGTTGCAACAGAAGCACCCGTCGCTGTTCCTGCTGTCAACGCAAGCCAACCGACAATCGCACATTACAACCCCGTATTCGAGGCTACGTTTGCGCAGAGCGCACCTTCAGCTCATGCAACATAATGGGAGACACTCTACCCTATGTGTGGAGTGATGGGCTTATCATGGGAACATGCTATGAGGTGGCGGGGTTGATAGAGTGGTAGAGGAGCGAACTGGGCAGCAGTGGGACCTCCTGGACAGCGACACGCGTGCGCTGTCTCGCTGCTAGAGCTGCACGGTATCCACCGAGTGCTTTGCTTATGCAGCATGGAAGAGTTACAAGAGTACATTCACAACTAATATAATGGCGTCTTCTACTTGTCCAGCAGTGCCACAACATCCTCATGCCCTGCAACTTTTGCGAGCTCAAGCGCTGTGAATTCATCCTCGTCCTGCAAACTTCTGTCTGCACCCTTGGCAAGCAATGCCTTCACTGCTGCAGCGTTGCCTCTATCCGCCGCTAGATGCAGCGCAGTATATCCCTACGAGAGCACAAATTATCAGTCACAGCCCAAAACAAGAGTCGAGAATACGTACAAATTCGTCTTTTGCATTCACGTCGAGACCTGGTGTACCGTCTATGAAATTGAGCAGCTCGAATGCATCATCTTCGACCGCAAGCCGATGCAACTCGCTCGTGCTCTCTTCCTCGCCCTCAACCGCCATCTTGCTCACAGAAACACCCATGCCCGTTCCACCACCTCTACTACTTTCACCGTCGTCCTCCTCGCCATTATCCACCTCCTTTCCCTTTCCCTTGTCTTCCGGTGTAGGCGCTTCCCCCGGTACCCACCCCATCCCCCTCGCGATCTCCAGATACCTCTCTTCCGCCTGCCCTGCACGTCCATCGTACTCCTTCCCCGCTTGTGCCCACGCATCCCACTTCGCTCTACCCGTCATATCGAAAAAGGACGGGCGTCCAGTTGTTGGTGTCGGCGAAGCCGTCAAGAATTTGAATAGGCCATAGAGCTGCAGGGATATTAGGATTTAGATTAGGATGAAGTTGGGGCGCGTGGGACCTCGAGTTTTGTCGTAGTTGATGTATTTGACGGTGCGCGGGGGCTTGTAAGGTATGTAGCTGCATCTTGGAACGCAGGTGATGGTGTATATTCGGTCATCGTGGATGTAGGAACAGAGATTGGGGCATGCCTGGAAGGGCTATAGCGAAGCAGCGCCCGGAACGTTCGCACCGTTCTCGCGGCTGTCACCGGCGCCGCAAGAGGCGCGGAAGGCGACGAGGAATATACAGGGCAAGCAGGTCAGGTATATATATAATGCGAATCTATCAAGAGCATAGTCTACGTCCCAGAACCACTATTAAAAGCCTATGCGAGGCCAGCAGCCTTCATCGCCTACACAATCGATCAGCCAAGCTATTCGGATACACAGTGTTGAAAGAGATAGCGTACCTTCAACATTTCAATACCGATCTTCGCCGGCGAGTCTGTGACAATGGCACCAGCAGCCTCAAGCGCAGCGACCTTGTCCTTCGCCGCGCCCTTACCACCAGAAATGATGGCACCAGCGTGACCCATGCGACGACCGGGAGGAGCAGTGCGGCCAGCGATGAAGCCGACGACGGGCTTCTTGTTGACGTTGTACTTTTGAAGGTACTCGGCAGCCTCCTCCTCCATCGTACCGCCGATCTCACCGATGATCACGATACCTATGCGAGGGAAATAATGATATTAGCGTTTGGACACTTGGCATGTGAAAACGGACAAGGAAGGGAGGGAACAGAAATAAGCGTGGACAAGGACAAGGTCAGGTGTTGGTATAGTTGGCGGCACGCTGGTATCAAGAAGGCCCGCCGGCGCTGGGATAGGGATGTGGCGAAAAGAAGCAGGCTCGGCTGAGCGGGCAAAAGGACGGAGCGCGAAGCAGTGAGAGCGATACAAGTCGGCTTGAGGCCAAGACGGACAGACGGTGTACCGTGCGGAGTAGAACAGAATAGACGTACCCTCAGTGTTCGGGTCCTCAAGGAAGACCTTAATCACGTCGACGTGCTGAGTGCCGGGGAACGGGTCACCACCAATACCGACGCAAAGCGACTGGCCGAGACCAATGTCCGTCGTTTGCGCGACGGCCTCGTAAGTGAGCGTGCCAGAGCGCGAGACGATACCTATACACCGTAAAAGATAGCACAGTCAAAAGGAAAGAGGGCGCATCAAGTTAGCATCATCGCATCGAGCGGTGCAGAGCAACGTGCGCACCAATGTTTCCTGGCTTGTGAATGTGGCCCGGCTGGATGCCCATCTTGCAACCGAGCGGGTTGATGATACCGGGGCAGTTGGGGCCGACGAGACGAGACTTGCTCTGGGTCTTGAGCGCGTTGACAACCTGCACTCGGCGTCAGCACCGCGCTTGAGCTAACCGAGAATAGTATGGAGGAGTACGCACGCGAATCTCGTCGGCCTGAGGGATACCCTCGGTGATGCAGACAATGAGTCCAATCTCATTCTCAATGGCCTCGATAATGGCGTCCGCAGCGCTCGGCGGGGGAACGTACAGCACAGTCGCGTCGGGTTGCGTGTGGTGCACGGCCTATGCAATATTCACGTTCAATGTCGCTCTCCGTATATGATAACAGGGTACGCACCTCCTTTACGGAGCCGAAGACGGGGAGACCGAGGTGAGTCTGGCCGGCCTTCTTGGGGGAGACACCTCCGACCATCTTCGTGCCATATGCGAGAGCCTCTTTGGCGTGGAATGTACCCTACAGTACAATACATTTAGTATATTGAGAGATGCACATGGCATGATAAAGCGTACAGTCTTTCCCGTGAAGCCCTGGCAAAGGACCTTGGTGTCCTTGTGGATGAGCAGGTTCCGGATCGTATCCTCGTAGCTCTGCGCCCTCGACGTCTGCGAGAACGCCCGGCGACCGGCTATTCAAAGTTTCAATATTCAGAGTTGAAGTATAATACTGCAAGTGTATGGCGCACCGCTGGAAGCGAGCGAACGAGTTGCTGCGCGGGAGAACATAAGGACGAGGAGAAAGTGTTGGAGACCGACTTTGGCGCGCGCGTTCTTGAGGACGCGCGCCAAACGCCAACACTTCGAGCCGGGCTTCCCCGGATCAATTCACTTCTCCCTCGCGCCGTGCTCGCTCTCCCGCCTCCGACGCCCAGCCCGTCTCACACTCCATACAGAAAAGGTTCATGGGAGTAGAATTGTATGCTATACGTACCTGTTCCTACTAGTGGCTACATGCTCTGTCTACTACGCGTACCGGCCAAATCAAAGCTACAACTATGGATTAAAATCGTCCTTTTTCCTCTGCATGCCCTCTACGCTCAACCTCAACGAGCCATATCACCAGGCCCAATCCTGCGCCTCTCCCTCTGCTTACGCGACGTCCTATGTATCCCAAGAATCGCATATTTGACCTTGTCCGGATGACCATGGTTGATGGCACTACACAAACGCAGACCCGTCAGCGGATCCCGCACGGAGTCCCATACGGGAAAGAAGAACTTACTCGGTCACGTCGTTCAAGAACCGTGTCTTCGTCTCGTCCGGCGTAGTGGAAGTAGGTAACGCCTGCAATGCCGGCGGCAGCCACTGTAACAGCGCCTGAGGCCATATCGCCGCAAGCCTCCGGAAAATGGCAATCGTCGTGCCGCTCGAGTCTTCTGGGAAATCGCCCGTGACGCCTTGGAGCAGCAGACCGACAAGGCTCGCACCGTCCGTCTCGAGTACCGCGTTGATCGCACGGGCGTAGCCTGGGAACTTCGGCGGCGGAGGGTTCAGAGCGTCGAGAGGTGCGAGACAGTCGTGCTCGAGTAGCTCGACGAAAAAGTCAAGCGCGGCGACGATGATGTCGGAGTGGATGAGGGTGAGCGCCGCCATTGTGCTCCGGAAAGCGAAGGGGAAGGCGGGCGACTCGAAGGTCACGTCGGGGGCGTACTCAATCCATTGGATGAACATGCGTGCAAAGTCGTCGAGCACTGGAAGGGAGATTAGTATGGAAGAAACGCGAACTGATGTGGACGCATGCGCTTACCGTCAGGCATGAGTGCAGGTTGTTTCTCCGTGAGCATGAGCGACATCTTCTTGACCAAGATATCGAACGCATCGCGGAACGCAGGGCGCAAAGCCGGTGCCTCCTCGTTGCCATACGCCTGCAACAGCTTGCCGCTAATCCACAGGTAGCTCGGGAGGCCCGTTGCCTCAAAGGCTGCAGCCATGCGCGCGATGACCGCCGGCGCAACACTGAGAGCTGCCGGTCCGAAGAGTAGCGTGCCCTGCCTCATGACGCGGGTAACAACCTCGGCCGGGTCCGGCTCATTGCCGTACTTGAGTACGAACGCGTCGAGGACCGCCCAAGCTTCTTCGCATGTGCCCGCGCATGCTGCTGGCAGCGTCTCACCGAAGGGACCGACGGTGTAAATCATGACCTCCAGGTTCGTCAGGCTGTCTGAGAGAATGTCATTATTGTGCCGAGGTAATATGACACGACCACACTTACCACAAACAGCTGTGAGCTCAGGCTTCGTGACCGCCTTCGTCGACGTCGTGAGCTGGTGCACGTTGCCGAGCAATTCGAGTGCGAACGTTCGCAAGGACTGCGCAGCCTGTTCCATAGGCATCGCGGAGATAACATGCGCGATAGCCTCGTAAACAACCTTCCTATCATCCTGATCGAGCCGCGCCCCAATCGTAGACATGAATGTATGCAACTGTGGCAAGAACGTCACAAGATGCAGCTTGCAGTCCTCGCACAAGTACCGCATAGCATGCCCCGCCGCCGCACACACATCCAGATCCTTCGCCTCGAATCCAGCGGAGATGTACTGCAACGTCGGCTGCACAAATTGCGGGTGCGCGTTGATCCAGCGTGTGTACCTCGACAGCAACAACAACGCCGCATAGCGCACGCGCTGGTGATTCGGTAGAAGCGGTATAATCTCCATGATCCTCGGCACCGCGCTGTCTTCGCTGGGGTCCAGCTCGGCACCCATCGAGCGCATGGCGAACAGCGGCGCTTCAACCTCCTGCCATGCCGCCTGAGCACCTTTGCCAAGCGCTACACCAACCATGTCGAGTGCAGCAGACAGACACGGCTCAATGCCTAGCACGAGGCAGCAGTCCTTGAGCGTGTCGCCCATGACATGCCTGAAACTACGGAAATCGTCGAGCGCTTGTCCGGACAGCGTCGTCCCGTCAGCAGGGAAATGGAGGTGACCAATGACGATGCGCATGAGCGTAGTGTACGCGGTACCGAAGAGAGGGTCGACCTCAGTGTCGGTGCGTTTGCCGATAATGTGTGCAAGGCGCTCCCAGAACGGGAACGTAATCGGCACGATGTCCAGATCGGGATAGGCCGCGCATTCGAGAATGGCTTCGACAAGAGGGAAGAAGGCTTGAGTGTGGTGCAGGACGAGGGAGCGGTAACATTCGCCGGCTTCCGCAAAAACGCGAGCATAACCGCGCACGCGCTCTGGGTCCTCCTTATGCTCTACAAGAGCGGGGCGAAGGGCAATCACGCGCGGCATTATACGCTCGATGACGGGCATGTTGTCGTCCACCTCCTGCGTCTCGTGGATCACGTCGCACGCGACCTCAACTGCAGCGTCGAACAGCTCCTCGGACGACAGGGCCTCCCACACGTAGTCGAACAAAGGCGTCGCAGCGAGCGCCGACGCGGAGATCTCTCCTGCGGTCAGCCACGCGCGAAGGCAGCGGAAAACCTGGTTTTGGACGGCGATCGTGACGCCTAGAAAAGTCATGAGCTACGAAACATGAAAGAAAGGAGAATAATCACCTTGGGCTTGGATGTAGACCGCAAGGAGGTTGAGGATCTGTGGTACATTCTCGGTGAGCAGCTGTGGCACACGCTCCCGATACTCGTCATCCTAGGATCGACTCTCAGCCACTTTCCTCCACTCAAGATCGTACTACGCACAGTGATAGGTATCCTGTAATTGTTGATCTCTTCGGGCAATACAGTCAGAAACTCGAGCAGAAGCGGCACCGTGTCCGGTTGCTGCCCAAAGTGCTCGATCATCATCTGCACGGCATTGCCCCAAGTGGGGAGCTGGACGGCCAGCCCAGCGAGCGCAAGACTGAGCTGAACAATGATCGAGCGTGGGCCCGCTTTGTACGCTTGAAGAGCGGCGAGTATGGTATCGCGCAAAGCGAATACCTCATTGGGAGCGACCTGGTTGAGATCATACGTGATCTGCGCGCCCTTCAGCCACCGACTCTCTACTATGAAGATCGGAGCGCACCTTTGTCCTAAACGTCTGCGCAGCAAATACTTTTGCGGCCGGAGGTGCGTCGGGCGAGCTTAAGAGTACGCTGCACGAGTTCCAGGCGTCGGACTTTTGTGTTTGGTCAGGTCGTCAGGGCGTTTGTGCCGGGTGGCCTAGGTGCGGGAGAATTTGCGTACAGAGTGCTGAAAGTCCTGCAGCCACGCGTTCGCCTTTTCCAGTGCGTCTCGGTCGGGCGCCCGGCCAAAGACGTCGAGCACGGACAGCAGCTGTTGGATATCCGCCATCGGGGTTCGTGAAAGAGACGCGACTTGCCAAACACGCGGCTCCTAGATCTTGAACACATCATTACTTCTCACACGCGCTAAATAAATCACAAGCTCTGGGCGCGGGGCATGGAAAAAAGAAGTGGTATCATCGCTCATCCAAAGCTATACTAAAGGGCTGAACTCCGGCTCAAAAACTATCAGGCAATCATACTACGGTGATATCCATGAGGGAGAAAGGAATGTGGTGCGGTCGGGGGAGACAGAAGGAGATAGGAACAGAAGACAGGGACCCTCATACGAGGGGTAGATGTATGATACCTAACCAGACCAGAGGCGAGCACAGAATACGGCGGGGTCGCGCAGGGAATATATAGACCGAACAACAAGTAAGGACGAGAGTTTTTACGAGCAGAAAATAGGTGGCGCCGGGCGCGTCGCTTAACGAAGGAAGCCACGCGTCTTTTTCGACTGTAGAGGCTGTTGTCAGTACTTGTGCAGTATTTACTCTGAGTAAAAGTACTTACAGCCGCCTTGTTGTCCGGCGTGAGCGGACGGCCACTCTCGAGCCTCCTCTTCTTGTCGTCCAGATCCAGACGCTGCTTCTCGAGCGCGTCCTTCATCTCGCGATGCCGTGCGTAGAGCTCCTCCTCGGACTGCTTGAGCTTGGCCTCCTTCTCCTGCACCTTCTGCTGGAACACCATCTTCATCTCGGCCTCCATCTTGGAGAGCTTGGCCTCGTGCAGCACGCGCTCCTCCTGCATCCGCTGTGCCGGGTTGACCTCCTTGAACACGCTCGAGTCCTGGGCGACACCCATGCTCGTGAGCTTGTCGGACCGCCAGTTCTCGTACAACGTGTCGTTCGTGTACTCGCGCAGCTCCTCCATGTACGTCCGGATCAACATCTGCCTGAGCTTAACGAAATCGCAGTGCTCCTCGTTGTCGACCTCGATCACACCCCACGGGTACGAGCGACCGCGGACCTCACGCCCATCAGCGGCGACGACAATGTTGGTCGAGCCAACGACGGCAAAGGGGATCTTGCCCGCGATCTCTTCGGCCTCGGCCAGAGCCTCCTCATCCTCGTTCTCGTACGTCGGCGCCTGGAAAATCTGGATGTTGTGATACGCAATATCTGCGAGGATCTGCACGTGTCACCAAGAGGAATAAGTGATTGGGCTTAGAAGCGGCAGCGGATCAGTTACTTACGCGAGCCTTGAAGTCCGCGACCTCCTCGTCGGTCATGGTGTCCGCCTTTGCGATGACGGGGATGAGGTTGACCTTGGTGTGCAAGCGGCGCATGAACTCGATGTCGAGCGGCTTGAGGCTGCGCAAGATGGGTCAGTGCGCAGTCCCTTGAGGAAGCGAGTAAGCAGGCTAGACGTACGCGTGACCTGTGGGCTGGATGAAGTAGAGGCATGCGTGTACGCGGTTGTCGGTGATCTTGGCGCGGTTTACGCGGTTCTCCTGCTCGAGATACGAATCAAAGCGGGCCTCGATATTCTCGACGATGGGTTTCCAGCTGTAGACATGGGTGAGCGTGGCAGAATGAAAGCAAGACGGAGGGACGAACCTGTCCTCGTTATTCACAAAGTCACCGAAGCCGGGGGTGTCGACGACGGTGAGGCGGAGACGGACGCCGTTCTCCTCGATATCTGTGTGCCGCGTGTTGAGCTAGAAGGACGGGAATAGGCTAAGCGGGGATAAGTGTACGTACCTGCGCTGATGCTCTCAATGGCGACGGTCGTGGGACGCTCTGCGTGGGGCGGGAGGGGCTCCTTGGGCGGGTACAGCGGCGTGTCGAACAGGGTGTTCACCAGCGTCGACTTGCCAAGGCCAGACTCGCCTGTGTGTTCAGCATCAGTACTCGTAAGACGCGCATTAGCCGGCCAGAAATATTCGTACCGACAACCATAGCAGTGAACTGGAATCCCTTGCGCACGCTCTTGCGGTGGACCTGGTTGGGCAGGTTGGCGAAGCCGACGTAGCCCATGAGTTTCTTGCGGATGATGTTCGACATGGCAGGTGTCTGCGGCAGCGGGGACGCCGAGCCGCCATTTGCGGTACCGTTGTGGGATGCGGCGTCGCCGTTGTACGAGTCGTAGTCCATGATGTCGGTTTGAAGGGAAAGGAGCGGCGGGAACGGTGGCGTCGGTGTCGAGACGGTCGTCGGGCTCAACCGTCAACCAGAGAAGACGCGGCGCTTGCAGCGTTGGCATTCTCACACGCTCCATTTCGGCCAGCGACCGTCACTCTGTCTTCCCTTCTTCTGTGCATCTTCGCTGCCCATATCGGGCCGTGATAGACCTTAATAATAAAGGCTGCACCTGCTCTGTCGGTAGCCAGCCCGGTGAGCGGATAGAACTCCGACGTACCTCGATTCGGTTGTCCCGCGGCTCTCCTCGCAATTTCTGTCCTCGTTGGGCACACTGCGTATCGATTTCTCAGTTGATCCTTGTTGCTTTCGTTGAAAGGTACGGTCTGAACAGCCCGTAAGTACACCCAAGTACACCATGCGCTCCAGGCTACTCGGGCAGACTGAGGCCCTTCGCACATATTGGACATCTTGGCGGGTTCTGACTAGCTATATAACCAAGCGTATGCAATGACCTCTTGACCTCAGGACTCTTCTTCCGATCATCCTTTTCTTTTCTTTCTGCTCTGTCTCCCTCGTCAGTCATGAAGTTCACCGCTACCCTCACCGCCCTCGCTGCCGGTGACGCAAAATTTTATACTGCCCGCTCAGTCCTGGCCAGCGCTCGCCAGCAGATTTTGGGTGTCAGCCGTCCTCACGTGTTGGCCATGTGGTGGCCAGTGGGTCGCCAGCTGCTCGCCAGCCAGTCGCCAGCTGGTGACCAGA